>CM019174.2:5107315-5167845 GCA_009739505.2 Apolygus lucorum | reverse complement strand
CCACCCGGTATGAGGCGGCAAGACTATTGTTTGTTGTCTCTCTGTAGCAAGTAGTTTCAATGTCCAAAAGTTCGTATGTCCACAAAAAGTTTCCGTTTTTAATGAAATGTGCCCATTTTCAAGTACCGTCTGCCAGTAGTTCCCACCCGGTATGAGGCGGGCAGACTATGTTGTTTGTCTCTCTGTAGCAGTAGTTTCAATGTCCAAAATTTCGTATGTCCACAAAAAGTTTCCGTTTTAATGAAAATGTGCCCATTTTCAAGTACCGTCTGCCAGTAGTTCCCACCCGGATGAGGCGGCAGACTATGTTTGTTTGTCTCTCTGTAGCAAGTAGTTTCAATGTCCAAATTTCGTAAGTCCACAAAAGTTTTTCCGTTTTTAATGAAAATGTGCCCAGTTTTCAAGTACCGTCTGCCAGTAGTTCCCACCCGGTATGGGGCGGCAGACCATGTTTGTTTGTCTCTCTATACCAAGTAGTTTCAATGTCCAAAATTTCTTTCGTCCACAAAAAGTTTCCGTTTTCAACCAAAATGAGCCAATTTTCAAGTACCGTCTGCCAGTAGTTCCCACCCGGTATGGAGCGGCAGACTTTGATTTCTCGTATGTCCTCGCTTTGTAGCAACTCCCTCATAATTTTCAGCTCTCCACAAGTACTTTCAATTTTGACGAATTTCCGCAATTTCCAATGGCCGCCATTTCTGAACCCCCCGGCTTTGAGATGGCAGACAAGCTGTAAGATGTTCAGCCCAAGAAGCTCTATCATCTTTTGCATATTAACGTTCTCCGCATGATACGACCACTTTTTCGAGCTGGCTCCTGGACTATGAGGTTCCCACCTGGTGTCCCAAGTGCCTATATCCATGCACCGGTCAAATCCGGTGGGCTTGGCATTGTGGCTCTCTCCGCATGTATCCCTTCTCTGCGCCGCCAGCGCCTGTTAGCCCTTCAGGGGTCGAGCTGGGAGGTCGCCCGTGTTGCTGCTGGTCTTGATTTTGTCAGGCAGCAGTTAGTATGGTGCGACCGAGCAACACCATCTGCTCCAAAACCCAGTTCGTCTGCTGAGTTCGCTGCTGCCCTGCATGAGTCAGTAGATGGTAAAGAACTCCGACAGTGCTCCGAAAGCCTTATCTCATCCCAATGGGTGGATTGGGCTTCGGAGGGCATTGGGGCCCGCGACTACCGAAACTTCCACGCCGTCCGCGTGGCAACACTGCCAACAGCGGTACGGTGTTCAAGGGGTAGTCGTGGGATGAAGATACCCTTTGCCGTGCCTGTCGGAGTGGAAATGAACACCTGTATCATGTAGTGCAGCAGTGTCCACGAACTCATGGGGGCCGCATCCTACGTCATGATGCGGTCGCCAAGCAGATAGCAGGTGCCTTGTCATCCAGCGGCTGGGATGTTGAAAGGGAGAGATTATACCACATGCCAAGTGACCAGGGCAAGAAGCCTGACATTGTTGCCGTCAAGCCCGACAGGTCTTGCATTATCCTGGATGTCCAGGTTGTTAATGGCAGCATGGACATGGAGCAGACCTGGCGGGCTAAGATAAGAAAGTATGATAGAGATGATTTACGGCAAGCAGTGTCAGAGCTAAAAGGAGTGGCACCCAACAACATCAGGGTGATGGCTGCGACCTTGTCGTGGCGCAGAGTGTGGTGCGGGAAAAGTGCCACGGAGTTGCGCGAGTTGGGCATCTCAGTAGGCGTACTCCGTGGTGTCACCCGCCGCGTACTGCTCGGCTCATATTTAAACTGGTGGTCATTTTATAGAGGCACTTCCCTTCATCCCTCTCTCCCACCCCACCTTCCTCATCATCCCTCATCCCTAGGGCCGGCGTCGGGTGAGTCCTGGGCGTCCTCCCCATTATATTTGATTTATTTATTTATTTCGTTTTATGGCGTGCCCCCTCCGTCACAAAAGACATTTTGTCTTTGAGGGGAGATTAAAAAAAAAAAAAAAAAAAAATAGGTACCAAATTTTCTTGGAGTAGAAAAGGAAACTTGGAGAAATCCTTGGTGGAATGTTGAGGTCAGTTATTTTCATAAAGTACAGAACTAAGGAATAAGGAAGAGAAGGTTCACTTCATAGAGGGATCTGGGCTGTCTAAGACAGTGGCGCCATCTCTGACAAGGAAAAACCTACAAGGTGAGAAATGAGGGTGGAAGGTACCTCGAAGGCCCTATTACTGTCTGTCTACTGGAGAATCATTTTGTTTTTTCTTTGAGTTTTATGTATTTATTGTTTCATTTTCTTACTCAATCGATAGTTTGAGTATCAAGAAAGCCAACGGCTATCAGTTTTGGTTTAAAAGTGGATCAACCATTGCAGATAAAAAACGTCTGCCAAGTGGGTGTGGCACATAGCTTCCTCGTATCCATAACCCGATTGTATAGATGATCCGATGCATAGTAGTTAATCTCAAAACATCAAAACAAGTAAATCTGTAACATCCCTGAAAATTTCATTGAAATCGGATGGAAAATGTAGAAATTATGGCCGTTAGAAGGAATTCACGTTTGCGCAGTCGCTTCTATCACTTCGGAGATGATGATTTTCATAGGGGACTATCTTGATACTAATCTGTAACATTCCTGAAAATTTCATTGAAATCGGATAGAAAATGTAGAAGTTATGGCCTTTACAAGGAATTCACGTTTGCGAATGCGCAGTCGCTTCTATCAGTCCGAGGATGATGATTTTCATAGGGGACCGTCTACACACCAACCCGCACAATCCCTGAAAATTTCATTGAAATCGAACAATAACTTCGTATAGTTATGCGCGTTACAAGGAATTCATGACAGACAGACAGACAGACAGACAGACAGACACACAGACACTGAACAAAAATTGTTCAGAAAGGTCTAAAACGTAAAACGCGAGTGAAAATTTTGATTTTGGAGAACTTTTTTTTTTCGTCCTTGAAAAGTGAAAACAAAGCTTCCGCTACCTTGGTAGACTCGGAAGCAATTGAACTTCCAACAAGATACCTCAGGATTTTAAGGGTTAATTTGCTCGATATAATAAGTCGTTATATTTGTGAGTGATCTGTACCTGTACTTACTGTAAGAAGACTTGATATACCTACCACACATGAATAGGGTCCTGATCCAGGACGGAAACGTCGTGTAAATAAAAACACAACAACCTGAAGACTAGCTTGGACATTTCTCCACCTCCATTAAAATATATATCTATATTTCTTTAACAGGCTGCTCCTTCATCATCCCCCTTGAGTCAAATAGATTTCTTCCGACGTGTTTTGAGTTTATAGGCGATTGAAAAACTCAATTTAAACGTCAAACGACCCCGCAAGGTTAAATAGACCGGAAAACCAATTTCCTCTTCTCATTTGATGGATTTACTGCGTTTTCAAACCCCTGGACGGCCATAAGGCGTCCACGTGTCCCCCAAGGAGCTCGCACGTGTACCCACACGTGTTTTGACGTCACGTCGCGATAACTCACGGATAGGCTGAACGAATGATTACTCTCCATATCGTAGTCGTACGTACTACGCATGAATACTACTGCTTCTGCTATAGTATTTTCTCTATCTACCAAATTTCCTCGGGGTAGATACTAGTACAACTTCTCTCTCCAGTACTTAGTGTACTCAGCTACACCCTCGGCAAGAAATCTGCTCCAATTGCCTAAAAGATGTCTGAAACTTCCTTTGTTCCCAGAAACGTCAGCTCGAATTCCGAGTTATTCGAGTTGGTCAGAAATTGAGCCTTCAATTACTACTAACGATTTTATTTTTTTTAATTTTTTTTTGACTGGCGAGAAAATTTTTGAGATCCACAAGCTGAGTCAGATCTTTTGAGGAATCTCTCTGAAGAGTCCTCATCTTCAGGTTATGTAAGTTAAAACCCACTAGAAAAAAACACCTCCTTTTCTCCCGGAGCATGCCTTATTAGCAGGTAATAGTAACCAAATGATA
Organism: Apolygus lucorum; assembly: GCA_009739505.2. Classification (NCBI taxonomy): domain Eukaryota; kingdom Metazoa; phylum Arthropoda; class Insecta; order Hemiptera; family Miridae; genus Apolygus; species Apolygus lucorum. The sequence continues at coordinate 5,163,900 of CM019174.2, read as the reverse complement.
CTGAGGAAGAGGTAGTTGATCTACCATTCAAACGTGAATTCCAAGTTGATATGAGTGGTTCAAATTTGGAGTACAGTAGTTCACTTCCCTGGATAGGCCTCCCATTGTTCAACGTTTGATTCATATAGAGCCTATTTTATTATAATTACGTGCAAAACTAGCCAAACACGCCAGAACGTTCTTTGAAAATTCGCCCTTCAAGACTTGAAGGGACTTGACTTAGTCATTCTATACAATATGGTCTCACCTTGTGACGAGTCGATACTTTCGATATTTGTTGATATCGATATTTTGTTTCGATATTTGTATTATCGAATATCGAAAGGAAAATATTGATAATATCGAAAGGAAAAAATTATCGGTTGTGATGGGTATGTTCCTTCCCACTGTGATCTATCAATTTCTCCTAAAATATAAAAAATAACGAAAACCCAAAATAAATAGAACTGAAGATGAACGCAACACATGAATAACAATGTTGAAATAACATGACATCCCACTTTGTCCGACATACAGTCCTCATGCTCGATAATCGATATGAGAAGAGGGACGAGACATCGTTTATCAATTCTCATCGTTTCGATTTCGCGTTCGCCATTCCTGTTTTGTATTAATACAACTTTTCACGAGTAAAATTTGAACTGGCGTTATGTTGGTAGATATCGATAAAAAACGATGCAAGAACATATTCAATAAAAAAAATTGAAAAAAATCAATAGTTAGATTATTTATCAACCTATTTTTATTTTTTTGAAATCAATTTTTTTTCCGATAATTTGTCATGATCATTAATTTTTAAAAATGCAAAAACATATTCGATATCAGTATTTTTCTTTCGAAATTCTATCGATATCACTGATATTGATAAAAACAGACGCAAAAACATATTCGTTATCAGTATTTTTCTTTCGAAATTCTATCGATATCACTGATATTGATAAAAACAGACGCAAAAACATATTCGTTATCAGTATTTATCTTTCGAAATTCTATCGATATCACTAATATTGATAAAAACAAACGCAAAAACATATTCGATATCAGTAATTTTCTTTCGAAATTCTATCGATATCACTGATATTGATAAAAACATATTCGATATCAGTATTTTTCTTTCGAAATTCTATCGATATCACTGATATTGATAAAAACAGACGCAAAAACATATTCGATATCAGTAATTTTCTTTCGAAATTCTATCGATATCACTGATATTGATAAAAACAGAAGCAAAAACATATTCGTTATCAGTATTTTTCTTTCGAAATTCTATCGATATCACTGATATTGATAAAAACAGACGCAAAAACATATTCGATATCAGTAATTTTCTTTCGAAATTCTATCGATATCACTGATATTGATAAAAACAGACGCAAAAAAATATTCGATATCAGTATTTTTCTTTCGAAATTCTATCAATATCACTGATATTGATAAAAACAGACGCAAAAACATATTCGATATCAGTAATTTTCTTTCGAAATTCTATCGATATCACTATATTGATAAAAACAAACGCAAAAACATATTCGGTATCAGTATTTTTCTTTCGAAATTCTATCGATATCACTATATTGATAAAAACAGACGCAAAAACATATTCGTTATCAGCATTTTTCTTTCGAAATTCTATCGATATCACTGATATTGATAAACACAAACATAAAAACATATTCGATATCAGTATTTTTCTTTCGAAATTCTATCGATATCACTGATATTGATAAAAACAGAAGCAAAAACATATTCGTTATCAGTATTTTTCTTTCGAAATTCTATCGATATCACTATATTGATAAAAACAGACGCAAAAACATATTCGTTATCAGTATTTTTCTTTCGAAATTCTATCGATATCACTGATATTGATAAAAACAAACATAAAAACATATTCGATATCAGTATTTTTCTTTCGAAATTCTATCGATATCACTGATATTGATAAAAACAGACGCAAAAACATATTCGTTATCAGTATTTTTCTTTCGAAATTCTATCGATATCACTGATATTGATAAAAACAAACATAAAAACATATTCGATATCAGTATTTTTCTTTCGAAATTCTATCGATATCACTAATATTGATAAAAAAAACGCAAAAACATATTCGTTATCAGTATTTTTCTTTCGATATTCAATCGATATCACTGATATTGATAAAAACAGACGCAAAAACACATTCGTTATCAGTATTTTTCTTTCGAAATTCTATCGATATCACTATATTGATAAAAACAGACGCAAAAACATATTCGTTATCAGTATTTTTCTTTCGAAATTCTATCGATATCACTGATATTGATAAAAACAGACGCAAAAACATATTCGTTATCAGTATTTATCTTTCGAAATTCTATCGATATCACTGATATTGATAAAAACAGACGCAAAAACATATTCGTTATCAGTATTTTTCTTTCGATATTCTATCGACATCACTGATATTGATAAAAACAGACGCAAAAACATATTCGTTATCAGTATTTTTCTTTCGAAATTCTATCGATATCACTGATATTGATAAAAACAGACGCAAAAACATATTCGTTATCAGTATTTTTCTTTCGATATTCAATCGATATCACTGATATTGATTTTGACATTTTATGTCTTTACTATGGCACATAAATCAAAAATCGTCACGCGGGGAGCGTTACGAGGGGAGCGTTACGCGAAAATTTCTGATGATTTTCACGTACAACCAATCGTTCCCAGGGAAAACTAACTTCCTCATTTTCCACCCCACAAAAATCGTTCACCACTCATTGGAAAGCTCTCAATTTATTAAACATAAGACATAAAATGTCTCTCGTGGTTGCGTACTTGTACGAAAGCTGTATCCACTCTAAAGAATGATGCAAAAACATCTGTGACAATGTCACATCAATATTTTTCTTTCGATATTCTATCGATATTTTTCTTCCAATTTTTATCGATATCGATACTGCCTTCCGATATGATTTCTATGTTGAATATCGCATCGAATCGTCACTGGTCTCGCCTATCACACGTCTGAGACTTCATTGGTTCCCAACATCGTGAATCCCAAGTTGACCTCAGTCCAGTAGTTGACCTCCACCAGATAAGCCTCTCATTGACCACCCGACAGTTTGATTGACCGAAATTGTTAACGACTCACCACCGAGTTTTAGTTATCTTCTGACGGCCCGTCAAAACTTGGTTGGGAAGCTTCCCCATTTTCCCCCGGTTTTCCTTCATTTCAAGTGGCGATCTCTCTCGCCCGACGAGGGAAATTGTCAAGTTGGAAGTTTCCGAATTAGTTCAATGGGATCAACTTTGAGTGCTTTTCATAATTATGTTTTTATTTCGAGAGGCCACTAATGGCCGAAGTTAAGTCGTGCTGCCAGAATCGAATCATACATTTTCGAGAATGGATCTCCAACCTGCAATTCAGCGAAATTTTCGTCCTCCAAAATTGGAATTTCGACTCGTATGTCATATTTAGGGGTTTTCTGAACAATTTGTCGTTCCTCGTCTGTTGTCAAATGTTTGCCCCAGCATTTCTGTCCGAAATGTAAGTTATTTTATAGCGTTCATTTGTCAGTATATCAACTAGTTACATTTGAGGTGTTTTACATCAGGTAACTATCAAGTTATTTACTTCATATATATTTCGCAATTCTCATGTAAGTGTTAGTCCGTTGACTTTCACTACATTAAAGTATGTTTTGCCGCAGGATTTCTGTATCATACATATCAGATTTTCATGGCATTTACAGAGTTTGGCTTCAGGATGGTTTCAATATTTCCACGTTATTCTGTGTGAGGAAGCTACATTGAACATTACCCACCAATACTTTGTTAATACGAGTAGTCTTTTTACTACATACAAGGATTCACGATCAAGTGGTCATGGACCAGAGGCGGCTACTGATAGGAGCATAGGCGCATTGCACCCCCAGCCAATTTAAAAAAAAGTTTCAAAGTTCGTTCCTCTCCGTTTGAAGAGTAAGTTGGCTAGTGGCAGAAGACATGATAACAGGTTCTGTGCTAGTTGAATCTACGCGCGAAAACAGTGGCAGGAGCTCCCTCTTTCCTGACCATTCAGCGCAGTTGGAGCATCAATGGTTTTCTGCTCCGTGTGTTTTGAGGGTGACGTGTTTCGAGGGAGACGAGAGATTGACCAATCAGAGAGCAGGAAATTTTCTCGTGTTGAGCAGAATTGATTCATTGCTCCACCGCCAGAGAGCTCTGCCGAGTTTCCTCATTGAGTTTGAAGCAAACAGAACTGATAAGGGATTTTCGTTTTCGGTCCTCCATTTTGTTTACTGCTTCGCCAGTCTCTGTCCCTGGCTTTTCAAACTAGGTATTGTGATTATTTATGAGTGTAGGACGATGAATAATTCGGTGCATCGTGCAGATCCATACCCTAAGTTAGTTAGCAACTAGAGACAATTTTTCATGTCTACTGTGCGTATTTAGTATTGTTTGCAATTTTAAGAAGAAAAAGTTACCAAAATTTATCCTATTTGTATATTGGAAAAATTTCTATTTGGCAGAGAAAAGCAGCTATTCTGTCCCTTCTCCATAGCTTCTCCTGATCTCTGTGCACCCCCTGAGTTTCGGGGCAGGAACCGCCACTGTCATGGACGCCAACAACATTTGACCACTTGATGGTTGCATGCGCCTAAATGATAATAAAAACGCTGCAAATTATTACACAATGGTTTATTATTTTTCTATATTGATCACTCGTCTGCAGAGCCACCAACCATCCAACATGAAGAAAAACCTCGATCGCATTTCGGTCAACTATAATTTGAACGGAGATTATTATTATTCACACTCGTGTTTCTGATTTATCGTACGTCCAACCCTTAAATTCTCGTAGGGAGCGAACGGTTTGTCCTACAGAACTCCGCGTGGTCTCAAAAAATTCTAAAAAATCAATAGAATCTTAAATTGATGGAAAAACAATACCTTTATATCAAAATGTTTTGAGTTAGCGCGTTTTCAAAATTTCAAAATTCATTTTTTGACTCTTAGAAGTGACCTACATCAACCAAAATCTTCGAGGCACAACTAGACCCCGAATGGAGCCCACATACCAAATTTCATTAAAATCGGTCAATGCTAAGTGGCAAAAGTGCCGCGTACGGCGGACGGACGGCCAAATTTCGGTTTATTATTTTCAATAATGAACCTTTGGAATCGACCAAGAAAAAAAATTTAACACCCCCTCAAAATTTGATGGTTTACGTTTCAAGGTACGTAGAATCCAAAAATCGAATAAAAATTTGGCCGTCCGTCCGCCGTGCGCCGTATGCGGCACTTTTGCCACTTAGCATTGACCGATTTTGATGAAATTTGGTACCTATGTAGGCTCCATTTGGGGTCTAGTTGTGCCCCGAAGCTTTTGGTTGATGTAGGTCACTTCTAAGGGTTCCAAAATCAATTTTGAAATTTTGAAAACGCCCTAACTCAAAAAATTTCGATATAAAGGTAGGTATTGTTTTTCCTTCAATTTAAGATTTTATAGAATTTTTTGAGACCACCCGGAGCTCTGTAGGACAAACCGATCGCTCCCTACGAAAATTTAAGGGTTTAAATTGAAATATATGTATATATCTATATATAAATCAAAACACGAGTGTGAATCGCAAAAGAGGCCTAATCTCCGTTCAAATTAGAGCTGACCGAAATGCGATCGATGGTTGGTGATTTGGATTTTTTTTTTTCTTTGATTTTTTTTTTTCCATATTGGATGGTTGGTGATTTTGTAGACGAGTGATCTATACAGGGTGTCTACACTTTCGATGGGCATAACTTCAGAGTTCGATTCTACAAGGTATTTCCAACAAAAAATGTCTCTTAGCAATTTTCTTTTAACCCACTCAAAATTCCTTTTTTTTTCACTTTGAAGTTTTTTTTCACGTTGTCGACCTCACGGCACTGATATGGTCATAACTTCCCTTATTTCTCCTGAAAATTCAAATCTGACTACACCGTTAGAAAGAGCGTTAAATTACCAAGCTACCTAAAGCAAAATCAAAATTTTTTAGCAATAAAATAGTATCAAAAAATCAAGTCAAAAAGTGAACTTTAATTTTTTTTTGAAACTTGACTTCCTTCGACCAACGTTTTCACTCTAAATCCCTGCATATTTCGATGGGCGCTCTTCGGAGAAAACATGCTCAACTTGTCACCTTTCCAACGGTCTATCTATTTTTCTGTTTACAAATCAAAAAGAAAGAGTAAAAGAAGTTTGAATGTCAAAAAACGTGTGTTTTACAAGCAAATCCAGTGTTTCAAGCCGGTTTATGGTCCCCCTCGATCTCAAAATGGCTTGACGATTTTGGTATCATTTTCTATGTAATTTTTTACGCTGAATCAAATAGTGATACTTCCGAATGATTCCGACTGCTAGAAAGTGGATTTTTCGAGGAAAACCTTCGTTTTTCGTACATAAAATGCGCATTATTCGTAGATATGGAAGATATCATAAAGTAATACCTTTCTACTCAACAAAACCTTCGATCAGCTAGAAATTCGGTGTTTTTATTGAATAGAGAGGTGTTACTTTATGTACAATGCGAATTTTATGTTCGAAAAACGAAAATTTTCTTCGAAAAATCCACTTTCTAGCAGTCGGAATCATTCGGAAGTATCACTATTGGATTCAGCGTAAATAATTACATAGAAAATGAGACCAAAATCGTCAAGCCATTTTGAGATCGAGGGGGACCATAAACCGGCTTGAAACACTGGATTTGCTTGTAAAACACACGTTTTTTGACATTCAAACTTCTTTTACTCTTTTTTTTTTATTTGTGAACAGAAAAATTGATAGACCGTTGGAAAGGTGACAATTTGAGCATGTTTTCTCCGAAGAGCGCCCATCGAAATAGGCAGGGATTTAGAGTGAAAACGTTGGTCGAAGGAAGTCAAGTTTCAAAAAAAATTTAAAGTTCAGTTTTTGACTTGATTTTTTGATACTATTTTATAGCTAAAAAATTTTGATTTTGCTTTAGGTAGCTCGGTAATTTAACACTCTTTCTAACGGTGTAGTCAGATTTGAATTTTCAGGAGAAATAAGGGAAGTTATGACCATATCAGTGCCGTGAGGTCGACAACGCGAAAAAAAACTTCAAAGTGAAAAAAAAGGAATTTTGAGTGGGTTAAAAGAAAATTGCTAAGAGACATTTTTTGTTGGAAATACCTTGTGGAATCGAACTCTGAAGTTATGCCCATCGAAAGTGTAGACACCCTGTATAGAAAAAATAATAAACCATTGTGTAATAATTTGCAGCGTTTTGCTTCCGAGTCTACCAAGGTAGCGGAAGCTTTGTTTTCACTTTTCAAGGACGAAAAAAAAAGTTCTCCAAAATCAAAATTTTCACTCGCGTTTTGCGTTTTAGACCTTTCTGAACAATTTTGGTTCCGTGTCTGTCTGTCTGTCATGAATTCCTTGTAACGCTCATAACTATACGAAGTCATTGTCCGATTTCGATGAAATTTTCAGGGATTGTGCGGGTTGGTGTGTAGACGGTCCCCTATGAAAATCATCATCCTCGGACTGATAGAAGCGACTGCGCATGCGCAAACATAAATTCCTTGTAACGGCCATAACTTCTACATTTTTCATCCGATTTTAATGACATTTTCAGGGATGTTACAGATTAGTATTTAGATGGTCCCCTATGAAAATCATCACTTTCGGACTGATAGTAGTCACTGCGCATGCGCATACGTAAAATCCTTGTAATAGCCATAACTTTCCATTTTTCATCCGAATTTGATAAAATTTTCTAGGATTGTCCAGATTAGCGTGTAGATGGTCCCCTATGAAGGTAGTGAGAGGTACTTAGAGATTGGTGCTTTGAAATTAACTACTATGCATCGGATCATCTATATAATCGAGTTTTGCGTACGAGGAAGCTATGTGCCACACCCACTTGGCAGACGTTTTTTAGATTTTTGGATTCTACGTACCTTGAAACATAAACCATCAAATTCTGAGGGGGTGTTAAAAAAAAATTTCTTAGTCGATTCCAAAGGTTCATTATTGAAAATAATAAACCAATAGGGTAAAACCGTATTTATTAATTAATTGTAATTGACATTTATACCTATTCGTCACCAAGAGATTCTGAAATAGTTTTTTTTTTCAGTAAAATTCATAATCTTTTTAAACCACATCATAATTTTTTCAATAAATTTCATAGTTTTTCTACCCAATTTTATATTTTTCAACCAAATTTATAAATGTTTCAGAAATTTCATAATTTTTTCAACTAATTTTGTATTTTTACAACTCATAGTAAATTTTGTTTTCTATTAAATATTTTAACATTTTAATTTGCATACCAAAATATAGAATTTTATCTTATAGTTAGGTAAACCATTTTGACTTAGAATTAAAATTTGACTATTCCCATGTTGGAAAACAAAATTTTTTTTCCTACATGGGTTGAAAAATTTCAATTCAAAATCAAAAAGGTAAACTACTACATTCTGGAACGAATTTAACATTCTGAAATGTTATATAAAAGTTCACAATTGAAATATAATGAAGTGGACAAATTAAATACAAAACGTACAATTGAAATTGAAATATAGTGAAATCTTGAAATTTATCATAAAGTTGGTAGAAAAAACTCAAAATTATTTTTAAAATGTTAAAATTGGTTGAAAAATTGTGAATTTTATTGAAAAAATTATACTTTACACCCAAATTTGCAACAATTTTATTAGTCATTAATTATTTGATTTTCTTCAATATCAGTTAAATTTCACATTTTGCAGTGATTACTGCATAGTTATTTAAAACAATTATAACTCATGTTTTGCACATTTAAATCCGCTGTTTAGTTGTTATACGATAATATTGAATAAAATGGGTACAATACATATGCGCGTACATACGACCGTGCGTGGTCGGGAGGCGGGAGGTGCACCGCCGGAGCTGTATTGATTAGGATTGCGAGGCGGGGGCGGGGGAGCTCGCGGGAAGGGGGTAACGCCGGCCCAGGGACCTTTTCCCGCGGCCCCCTGCCCGCTAAATAACACCCTCCTCCCTCGAGGGAGGGAGGCTGCGGGAATCGGCGGAGGCGGCGGGAAAGGGGGCGGCCTTACCTTAGGTTATGGGCGAAAGCGGAGCTAAAAGCTCTCACCTCTTATTTCCCTTCTCCCGTCGGACGGGCATACGGTAAATAGCGGAAGGTGTTGCTGACACGTTCGACAAATTATCGTGCGCACGATTATTGCGAACTGGAGTCGGTTGAAGATACGATATTTTTCATTCAATTACACCGCTCCGTCGTCAATTGAAACCTTTCTCTTTCAAAGCTTTGAAGAAGACAAAGAAATTATTGCTTTTGAAAATACAAGTTTTCTTTTTTGTTTCAGTTTTGGTGATAGAAAAAGTCTGTCAAGAGGGTGTGGCACATAGCTTCCTCGTATCCACACCATTATAAAGATTGATAATCAAAACATCAATTCCCAAGTACCTTCCATCCCTCAAAATTTCATCGAATTCGGATAGAAAATATAGAAGAGGCTGTTACAAGGATGCTCAGTGGATGCCTTCAATCCGGAGGAAATGACTTTCTTAGGGGACCATCAACATATTTCATCGAAATCAGCCAGTAACTTCGAACAGTTTTGCTCGTTACAAGGATTACCGTACTCCTCCACAGACGGACACAATGTGTTCCAGTTCCAAAAGCCTCCATGTCCTCACTACCCAATTGTGAGATATTCGTGAAAAACTGTTATGATATTTCAGAATGGAGTTTTTTAGCCAATTTTTTAAAAAAATCTTCTTTATAAAATTACTTTTTATTTAGGATATATTTTGAAAATCCCTGATCTATACTTATTTTTTAAATCCAGTTGAAAAGTTGGACGTAGTGGGTTTGGAACTGTACGGTGGACATAGTGGGTTTTGGAACAGTGTTTGAACTTCCCGCCTAGATCAGGCGGGAAGCCAAAAGGTAGTGCTGCCAACCCGTACGAACTTAGTACCTAGTTCTGCCGCTTGGTAAATAGGTATTAGTAAATAGGTAAATAGTAATAGTAATAGGTAAATAGTAAATAGGTAAATAGGCTTGATAAATAGATGGTCCTATTTATCAATAATAAGCCAGAACTAGAACAAGATAATAATAATAAGAAATAGATCATGAATTGAACAATTATGTGCAGAATAGTTCTATGCAGCCGCTGCCATTCAAATCGTTGGGGTAACCTCCCCTGCCGACGACGCCCGCCATGTTGCTCGAAGCTCCTAACTGTTAAAACCGCTGTAAAACTTTATCTTAGTTCATCCTTGTTAGTTCAATATAATCAGTTGTGAAAACTCTTATATTGTGTCAGTTGTTAGTTCATTTATCCCGAGGAAATAAACATTTGGTGCCGAAACCCGGGATTACTAACTGTTCTAACGTTAAGGATCTACGTCGACGGGGAACTGAACGGTTCCTACAGTTCCGCACAAAACGCTGTACCCAAGCCATAACTCTCTTTAGCTTGGTGAGTGAACTAAACCTAACTTCTAGATCATCGGAAGTCGAACTGGCAGAAGATATAGGCTGATTTGCCCTAGCTTCCTTAATGACATACTAGTTCTAACCCCAGGACATTTTCTAGTTCAACGACCACTCACAGCCCTACCTGAGTCCACTGTAGATCATACAGCTAGTACTAGGCTAGTTCCAAAGTGGACATTTGTGAATCAAATGGTAGATCAATTTTGGAAGAAATGGAGCAAGGAATACCTATTAGACCTCCAACTTCGTTCAAAATGGAATACCCCCGACAGACCACCGAAACTAGGTGATGTAGTTCTTGTAATGGAGGACAATAGACCTCCACTTCAATGGGTCATAGGGGTCATATGTGAACTGTGTCCAGGTGATGACGGCACAACCCGAGTTGCCCTTGTTCGCACTAGTTCAGGAGTCTTGAAAAGACCATTAGTCAAATTGTGCCCACTCCCTAAAGACGAAGATTAGATCATATGACTGTGGTCATATTGGGGGGGGAGTATGTTTGAACTTCCCGCCTAGATCAGGCGGGAAGCCAAAAGGTAGTGCTGCCAACCCGTACGAACTTAGTACCTAGTTCTGCCGCTTGGAGGCTGAGTTCACAATTACATTTGTTAGTTCTGATCATGCAACCGTTAGGTGGTCCTATTTATCAATAATAAGCCAGAACTAGAACAAGATAATAATAATAAGAAATAGATCATGAATTGAACAATTATGTACAGAATAGTTCTATGCAGCCGCTGCCATTCAAATTGTTGGGGTAACCTCCCCTGCCGACGACGCCCGCCATGTTGCTCGAAGCTCCTAACTGTTAAAACCGCTGTAAAACTTTATCTTAGTTCATCCTTGTTAGTTCAATATAATCAGTTGTGAAAACTCTTATATTGTGTCAGTTGTTAGTTCATTTATCCCGAGGAAATAAACAAACAGTATACTTTGGACAAAGTGGGGTTTGAAAACAAATCACACCCTTTCGATAATGCGGCTTTTACACATTTATATTAAGTACAAATTTGTAAGTAAATAAGAATAGGTACACATTAGGTATTACAAATTTTCCAAATAAAGTAACTACAATATTTCCAAGAAAGTATAGGTATTAGCAAAAAAAAAAAGGTAAAATGAGAAAAACAAGCGTGATGACAGTTTAACACATTCACGAATCTATCAAGCTTTAAGAAAGTTCTTATTTTTTACAGACTTCATTAAAATTTTTCAGCGATTTTTATTATCTCATCAGCATTGTCCTGAAAGTCTGTGACTTGCCCTTCTTTGTCTACTATAACCACTTCGCCGTCTGTCATGTCATCATCATCTTCAGAATCTTCTTATTGGACATGAGAAGGTTCCTCTTCCATAATCGAATTATTTGCTGGTTCAAGGATTGAGGTTTTTATGTAATATTCGAGCCTTTCATCTGTAACCCAATTATCTCCGAAATGTTTTTTCAATAGATCTTTGACGTCTCGCAGTTTTTTTTCATTCACAGGTTTACCCTTGGAAATGGTAAACAGCGTTTCAGCGTTGGTTTGGTCAGCGTTTTCCCTCTTTTTAATATTGATTTTCCTGCGCCAATGTCTGATCGATAAGCAGGCTCTCCCCTTACCAAGGGGATTTCGTTCTTCCCGGACAAAGTAACAATAATTCTTTTGCACTAATTGAATTTGAAGTGCCAAACAGTAGTTTTTTTGAAAAAAATCAGCAGCCTTCTTTTTGAAATCATAAACTATGCAATATTCTCCCAATTTGGACACTGAAGCTTGCCTCGAAATCACCTCTACATAGTCTTCAGGTGTAAGGATTTCACTCTTCTTTATAAATTCTCTTTCAAGTACACCAAAAACCCTACCAGGTGGCATGAATGAATGCCCAACCACGGGAAAAATTATCTCCAATTTCTCGAGTTGTGGAGGAGCATAGTTTTTGAGCCAGATGTACATCATGAAAACAATTATAGAATTTTTGTTCTGACCTCCACACCCATCAGCAAAGAGGTATAACAAAATATATCTCGTGTTATTAGCTTTGCCTCCAGTGTTGAAAAGATTACTAAGGTCCGGAAAAACTAATAAAAAACTGAAAGAAAAGACCACTGAAGAGAACTGTGGACAAAGTGGGTTTTGAAACACAATGATAAAGAAGCGTGCATAACAGTGTGGGACAAAGTGGGTTTTGAAACAGGAGAAATGAGATGGCTTTTGGAACCCAATACCCATTGGACATAGTGGGTTTAGGAAAGCAACACAACTCTTCAGGGTCATTTTGGGAGGGATATGGTGGGTTTAGAAAGAAAAAAACTTCACCATTCGATTCGTCACCTGCGATTTAATTAAAATCGATAGTTATCTCGAATCGTTCGAAAATTGGACAAAGTGGCTTTTGGAACTGGACGACTCACATAACCAAAATTGATCAGGAAGGTCTAAAATGTAAAAAGCTAGTAGAATTTCGATTATGGAGGACTTTTATGTCCTTGAAAAGAGAAAATCTAAGCTAAATCGGCTAAATCTCCTAAAATCGGAAGCTACATTATTGCGTACCAATATCGGGAGCTTTGTTTCTACTTTTGGCACTTGAAACGCCTTCAAAATCAAAATTTCGACTCCCATCTTGCGTTTTCAAACTTTATTGAACAATGTCAAAAGACCGTCAAAGACTTTGTCAAAAGACTTTTTCTCAAATTAGAGATTTTGTCAAAAGACAGTCAGACTTTGTCAAAAGACTTGAAACTCAACTTTGTCCTAAGCTAGCGCTCAGCCTGAAAAGGCTAGTTGCACACGCTTAGCTGAAGAGATCCGAAAGATCGAAACGAAGTACCAAACTTAACTATCCACTGAAAATGGAAATTTGAAACTTTGCGACTCAACCCAAAAGCATCTTGATGCAGAAGGGGCAGTCAAACATTTGTTTAAGTGATGATGGGATTTTGGTAAACCGTTTTCGTCATCTTGGTGACTCATCAGCAACGCGAAGAAGCGTTGTGACAAAATGTTGACAATATTTTGACAAAATCTCGACTTTTGAGAAAAAGTCTTTTGACAAAGTCTTTGACCGTCTTTTGACAAATGTCGAATAAAGCTTAGGGTCAGAATCTGTTCTGATGACGTAATCTGATGGTTATTTTGATTCCGTTTGTGGTGACTTGGGGAAGGCGATTCGGTGCACACGAAGGTCTTCTGGTCACGTCTCGGTCGTCTCATTGTCCCAAGCTTCCTGCCCGACTCGAAGAATAAAGAAGTGGACGCTTTGAGAATGAGAAATTCGATATCCCGATGCACTTCTCAAATACGAGCCAACATGAGCTCAAAACGATCGTAAGCAGTCATTTCACACGTTTTTGAGAACAAGTGATTCTATAAATTCGGAGTCTGAGCTTTGGAACTTCTTACAAATGATCAGGAGGAATTCTTGATATTCAGATGTTGAAGTCTGAACTTTAGAATCTAGGGATGGGACATCGAACGGAAAACATCGATGTCGATGTCGATATTTGATAGAAACATCGATATCGATGAAACATCGTATGAAAAACATCGATGTCGATAACATCGTAAGGTAAAACATATTGTTTAGTAATGCATGCATTCCAGGGGACGTCCCATTGGATAAGCATTGGATCAGTTTAACCAGTTGTTAAGTGATAAAACTGTTTCACTCGATGTAATTTATTTATTACTTTAGGCAAGAAATAGTGACCCCCCCCCCCCACCATTATCCACCTTAACATTTCTAGCGGCATGGGAGCCTCGAATCTGAAGAGCATTTTAAAATCCATGATCTACGACACCCAACATGCGAATTCGAGTTCACCCCCCCCCCCCCCCCCCCCCCCCCAACACCAATGGTGCCGGTCTGGCACCAAAGCGGAAATACGTCGTAAGATTGAACTTTCATCTGTTAGTTTTAGTAGGCAGTCCGTCGAAGTTCACATCCGTATTCAAGGTGAAACACACAAAAAAAAAAACACGAAATATGCGGTTTATGGTGTCCTGGCACCATGGTGGCACCACTAATAGTTCCATGGTGGTACAGACAATAATTCATGAAAATCCGGAGGTATAATGAGAATTTTTCCTCAATTTCAAAGCTTGGGTACAATTAGTAAGCAGTAAAGGAACCGAAATATTGAAAAATCGGATATTTTGTGAATATCATCCCCCCTCTCACCACCATCCCTTGCGAATTTTGGTACTCGGGTGAAATTATGTACAACTCGGAAGTTATTTGAGTCAAACAAAAAAAGAAACACGCAAATCGGTTGGAAATTGAGGCCAGGGCAGAGTTTACAAGATTACGCCCGCAAACGCACGTTTTTTAAGCATTAACCCCCCCTTTCCCCCCCTTAAAAAGCAAAATTCAAAATTCCGGCGCCGTAGTGCACAATTAGATAGTTTTCCGCGTCGATGAAAAAAAGAACCACAAAAATCGGTTGAGAACTAAGGGCTGTGCAGAGTACACAAGATTATGCCCAAAAACGCACGTTTTTTGAGCATTAACCCCCCCTTTCCCCCCCTTAAAAGGCAAAATTCGAAATTCCGGCGACGTAGTGCACAACTAGATAGTTTTCCGCGACGAACAAAAAAAGAACCAGGAAAATCGGTTGAGAACTAAGGCCTGGGCAGAGTACACAAGATTTTGTTACACACACACACACATACACACACACATACACACACACATACACACACACACACACACAGACATACACCTATGGTTTTTTTCGTGGATTTGGATTCAGAATGGTCTAAAACGGATTACTGCGTGGTTATTTTTTTTTTCTGTTGAGTGTTGTCCTCCTTCATCCCAGATCGATTGCATAAGGACGCCCAAGTCTTACTGTGGGACGTCCTAAAAATTGATGTTTTAAAAAGCGGGAAATTTAACTAATTTGTCAACTAATTAGAATCAAGGGAGAAAATCTGAAAAGAACCCTGAGATCTGAATCTCTATCTCTTCTTCCTCCATTCATACGGAGTGGATATGTTTCCTTTTAACGTGATTTCATTTTACTGGATAACCTACTCCATTATAATTTTTTTTTTCATTCGTGATAAATTATCCGATTTTTATGCACTCCATTTCGATATCCCATTTCAATTATTGGTTCAAGATTTTTTTCCTATTGTTTTACAGTAATTATCATGTTACATAAAGTGATGATTGAAAGGTATGGGGGTGTTCTTCAAATTCCAAGTAAATTAAATGAAGTTATCTGGTCTGAAATTGGATTTTGTATGGTTCCCCTGCAGTAACTAGTAGGTCAAATTTCTCAAATGACGTTATCAAACCGTCTCCTCGACATATCGATAACATCGGACCGAAACATCGATGTTTGAAAAACATCAAGTGTAAAACATCGATGTTTGAAAAACATCAAGTGAAAAATATCGATATGACGAGCAAAACATCGATGTTTCGATATTATCGATATCGATGTTCCACCCCTATTAGAACACAGCTTCTTACAAATGATCAGGAGGAATTCACAATATTCAGATGTCATAAAGTCTGGACTTTATATTGACTTGTTTTTTATTTATTACAACCTCCAAAATTCGAGGAAAAAAAACTATTCTATAGTAAATGTTATTGCGAGGACGATCAGAACGACGAAAATGTGCCACAGTGCGTTTCTCATGCATTTTCAACGCAAAATGGAAGGTGGCACATAGTTGCCACACAGCGTCATACAATAATGTGCCATGCTTAAAAAATTCCCCCCTCTCCCCCAGTGAATCTGGATTTTTTCCAACACATTGATCAGATAGCTGAGATATGAAGGTATGCTGGGTAAAATTTTCAGCTCTCTAGCACAATAAAAACGAACTTTTTAACAAAACAAACCTCAAAAAGTGGCACAAATTTGTAGTACTTTACGGTACATCTTTTCCAATTGGAAGAGATTTGTTGTGGTAGACTGGCAGGAGTTATCCTTGTTTTTATGGATAGCTTTTTTTTCGGCAGGCAGGTGAGAAAATCTCTAAGATCCGCAGGTGGAGAGGCAGGTCCTCGTAAGATACCTTGAAGTGTCTGCAATGAAGGGTTATACCTTGAAGGGTTATGTGGGATTCAAACCCACTAAAAAACACGTCCTTTTCTCCCACGTTGGAAGCTCAGCCTGGAACTGTTCAACACATTACTTCGGGCTGAGTCCTGGGGCGCTTCATCAGTTCTGGATGGCAGGACGGATCAGGTGTTCTGTTGTTCTAACAATGTCTTTATAATGTTTTATTCACTCGTATATGTTAGATCTCCAATCAAGGACATAAGGGGGTCCCCTGAGTGACTCATCGTGGAGGTAGGTAGAGTGACGTACGAGGGTAGAACACGTCATCTGACGTCACCCTCCCTTTACCACGTCAACAATAATATTGTGGGGTAGACAAGATCAACGCCACATGTTGGCCCTAAGAGAAAGTGCGGCCTCTGCCCAAAGCTACAGCCGACCTAGACTGGTCCATGGATTGTCGTCAAAAGGCTTACTGACATCTTGTTCGACGTGAAACTGGCTGGAAAGAAGAGAAGGCTTCATGCAAACCGACTGTCCCCAGCTAACGTGCGCCCAAAAGAAAATGAAGAAGAGGGAGATAATGTGGGGTTGACAAGATCAACGCCACATGTTGGTTGTTAAGAGGTTGTTAACAGTTCAAAAAAGTTGTTGTTGAGTTTGTGCATTACAATACGAAAATTGTCTCTCTAACTTTGTATCATTTTTACAATATAAAAGGACACTCAGGGCTTCCTCCTCATGCATTGTACAACAATTTGACTTGTTTATTTCTTGCTCCTTCGTCTCATTTGGAAGCTCCAAGTTCCTTGGAGACCTCGGTTCGCCTCAGGGCGCCAATCTCTACTCCCATCTTACCTAGGAGCTGTCTTCCCCAACTAGCCACAAGGTTAAGTACTGCCTCCCTCCGGTCTGCGGCTATCGCGCCGAGGAAAGCGGCTGAGCGAATTCCTATGCACTCCTGCAAACGGTAGAGCAGAAACACGCCGGGCAGACAGTGCATCTCCATCCTGAATTCCTTTAAGTAGGGACCAATATAAATCAACAAGCCATCGAGAAGGCAATCGCCTTCACTCGACAACACGCTGACATAACAGCCTTCCTTGTCAGGATACTCTCTGCGTACACTGCCACAAGACTCCAGCTCCTCTCACCTTCAAGCATCCTGCTGACAACAGCTTCTGGTGTTGAAATTCGGGGAGTTAACCCCAGCTCTGCTAGCAGCTGGTTCCTTTCAGCCGTGTGTAGCGCATCATCGTTGAGCATCTTGCTTGAGTATGTCCAAAACCTTGATATTTGAAAAATCTTGTGATGTCCAAATAGTTTACTACCCGACACCGTTCAAATCCTATGTAGATAGGCTGCCTTTTGAGTTCATTTCTTGCTCTAGCAGACATAGCACAGACCCAGATGACATTATCATATTCCTGCTTGCCTTTAGCAAACGTGGGAACCAACTCTTTTTTCCGGGCTTCCCTGGTGAAACATTCGGAAACCCATATATTTTGATCATATGCTTTGTCCGCGACAATTTGATTGGGAATTTCCAGGTCGACTCTATGAACTTCCATCAGCAAGGGCTTATTGTACAGTGAACACTTTGATGGGCAATTTCCCCTTGAGTAGAACGGCTTGCTGTTCAGTGCCCAAGTCCATTGCAGTTTATCCTTACCAAGCTGCTGGGCTCTCTTGACATTTCAACCGGGTTTACAGCTTGTCTCACGGCTCTCTTCAGTGATGGGGGAGACATGAGAGCTTGCTTGTACCTATCATTTGTTTCAGCCCCCTCAACAATTTCCATTTCTGATTGCAAGGTTACTGGCCTCGTTTTCTGCGCTAATATTGCCGGAGGGGATCCCCAATAGATGGATAGCTTAGCAAGAAAGATAAGATTAGTTTGACCTAATAATCTTTAATTCTAGAGATGGGTCTCTTTGGGGTCTTCAAAAGAGGCTTTTTACATCAAAGTACTTAGATTAACTTGGAGGTTCGAATTGGAGCTACATTTTTGATTTTATTTAGCTCTGGTGAATTTTTTAATTAAAATACATTATAATAATTTGTAAAATATGAATAAATTATACAAAAATAGATTTTATTGTGGGTATTTCTGATAGCACAACCCTGTGTATCAAAGCCAATATTCTGTAGGGAGCAGATAGACGAATGGAGACTAGAAGAAATGACCCGCATCGACTCACTTCCAAATCCTTTTCTTATACACAAGTCAACCGCTGGTTATTTTTAGTTTACACCACATCATCGTCACAAGACGATGTCTCCCGTAGTTCTTTTTCTAGATCGAAATTCGATAGTCAACGATTGTTCAGTAATTCTTGATGAATATTCTCAATAAGTAGGCATAGAATTGCCTAAATTTCATTTTTCTCAAGTCACTTAATTTTACTTGACATGACAAAGTGTTTGAATGGTAGAAAGAGAAGAAGAGCAATATAACGAATTTTTCTTCCGTTTCAGTGTGCTTAAGTTTGTCATGAAGCTTTTGAGAGAGCCGCTTACGGACGATTGGGTGGAAGTGAGGACAGTCAGACCAGCTGTGTGTGTTTTTACGTGATATAGGCGAATTCTCTCCTGTTTATCACTGTAGATAATTGAACCTTGGTACTCAGCATCTTAGAAGCCAGGGGAAGAGATTGCAATGATGTCAGATCAGCTGAGTGTACGATCAAAGCACTGAACTTTGGTCCACGACCAACTACAGATGATTGGGAGGAAGAAAGGAAAGTCAGATCAGCTGTGTAAGTGATGTAGCCAAATTCTTTCCTGTTTAACCCACTAGATCAGTGAAAGTGATTGTAATGAAGTCAGATCAGCTGAGTGTACAATCAGAACAATAATGAATCTTTGAAACAATGAAACAAATTTCCACCAGTCTCATCACAAGAAGGAGTATGAGATATGGAAAAGTCTTCCAAGTGGGTGTAGCACATGGCAAGATCAGAACCTTTCGTTCCTTCCAGATGAACGGTGTTTTCATAGAACTTTGCATACTCGAATAGCTATGGCCAGACATGTAGAAGAGCGGTTATTCTAGTAGGTACAAGGAATTATATAGAGTTGAAGGTGTCTCCCTGCACTTTGAAGGACGGTCACGATTTTCGTGTGAAGTACCTCGACAACTAGAGTTATCTGTAGATCCGATCAATCCAGAAAAAATGAACATGTGAAGCTTCGAAAGTAAAAACGAAATAGGTTGAAACCGAGGGGAAAGATACGACGAAAAAACGAAAAGGGCCGGAAACAACCGAGAATGCTTAAGGTGGGAGAGGAGGGGAGGCTTCCAGACTAACAAGATGGGAACTAAGTACCTATTAGTTAGGACAGAAGGGGGGGGTCCTTGAGGGGTGACGTAGTGTAGTTGTCGAGGGTTTCCAAAGGGCTCCTAGCCCTACCTGGGCTCTCCCCGGGGCAGATGGTAAATAACGATAGAAGTAAATAACGATAAGATAACGATTGCGTTCCGGTAATGAGGGGTTCTCGAGTCGTTAACGACTTAATACCGAGGAAAACTTAATACCTGTACAGAAGCCTCGAATCTCCAAGGAAGAGGTCGCTTCTAAACAGATGCATTTTTCAGGGTTTCTTTAGTAACAAGAGACGTCCCCATGTTTTCGATCCAGATCCGCGAGAGGACACTAATCTGAGACAGAAAAACTACGTACAAATCCGCCACAAACCAACCTGAATTCAATCCAAATTTTGAACTTTCTAACAAATGTGGACTTTTAAGAGAGGAGTACCATAACCCAAAAAAGTCTATCCAGCGGGTGTAGCTTGTATCCTATATTAATGATAGATAGACGTAAGACCGGTGAACAAACGTAGGTAAGATTTTTTGAATACCGAACCGACAGAATTTTAGAAGGACACGAAGCAACAGGGAAAAAATTCAAATTGAGATATTAAAAACACGTTTAGCACCTGGCCACTGTAGTCGGCCAACACCCACAAGCTCAAGCGTAACTTATATCTATAGCACGATCATTGTATAGATGATCCGATGTATGGTAGATCATCCTCAAACTTCAATCTCCTAATACCTTCTTTGATGATCACACGACGAAGGCATTTGTAATAAACCATCCAAAGCCACACAGTCTCTAAAAAACCCATCGAAAACTAATGGAAACTGAAGAACTTGCGGTTGTTACAAGAATTTGACGTTTGCGCATGCTCACGAGCTACTATCGCTCCGAGGGATGAGTTTAATGGGGGACCATCTACACATCAACCCGCACAATCCACGAAAATTTCATCAAAATCCTTTTTTTTATCCTTGAAAAGTGAAAAAACAACGCTTCTGCTAAATTGGTAGACTCGGATTTAAAATCTTGAATATCATCAGAAATGGATTTAAACATTAACCAAGAATGATTTTAAATAATCTTCCAATGTTTGTCAAGGCTTGAACCATTTAGAAAATACATGTGCAAACAGAACGAGACAAAATGGACAAGTTTTGTCAGTTTACAGTCATTATACACGGTGTTCTTTATTTTTTAAAATCGAACATCTTTTGTCCTCTAACTTCTTCAAAATTTGTTCGTGGTTTAGATCTTTTGTCACTTGAATATTCATACATCTCTTAATTTACAAGATTAACTCAAAAATGAGGATACCGTTGGAAAGAGAGTTAAATTGTCTATCATTTTTGTTACTTAAACGTTTCACCCAAGTCAGGTCAAACATGCTTTTTTGCCACAACTTGAATTTTTGTTAACTTCCAGCATCTTCAACAATTTTCAATGGTGTGTTGTTACCATATCTGTATTTCAGGTGAAACGCTCATTGATTGTACAAGGTATTTCCAAATGTCTCCTAGCAATTTTTGTTTTACTTAACTTGTCCTTCAATTTTAAGATTTTTTCTTGAATAAGAGTTTAGCTTAAGTATTTTTTTAGTTACCTAGTTTTTGGTTCATTATTTTCAATAATGAACCATTGGAATCGACCAAGAAAATTTTTGTTTTAACCCCCTCTTTCCCTTCTTTTCTTAGTTACCATGGACCGATTTTAATTAAATTTGGTATATGGGCTCCATTTGTGGTCTAGTTGTGCCGCGAAGCTTTTGGTTGATGTCAGTCACTTCTAAGCGGTGAAAACTAAGGGTTGAAATTTCCAAGAGTGCCCTAGTATTTATTTTTAAAATTACCATAGCCATCCTCCCTTCCCCCTTGACCTGAAATATACCATCCAGTTTCCATCAAATTGAGGAAATTCACATACATCCCAATCAAAACTAGCAATCTATGACATTTGGTTGGTCAAAATAGATCAAAATCTTGAAAAATATCCGAAAAAACAATTTTTTGAAAAAGTGGGAAATTAAGGGTTAATGACATAAGGTCGCAACACGAAAAAATCTAAAAATTGCAAAAAGATTAGGAAAAGGAGGTTGAAACAAAATTGCTAAAAAGAATTTCTTTGGAAATATCTAGCAGAATCCACCACTGGATTTTGTCCATTTGTTGGTAATGATTTCATGGAAAAATGGAAAATCGAATGAACAACTACTAGTAATATTGCGAATAGTGTTGTTGTTATTATTAAATGAAGGGTAAAAATTCAAGAATCGATTTGGATGTCCTAAACAGATTTGCAAGGAGGAAATTATGAATCTCTCAAGACCTATTCGAAGACGAATCACCAGGAAAACGACAAATCAAACAAAACTTGACGGAGCGATCACAGGTGATGAATAAAGGAGTAGATTTGAGATTACAGGGTGATTTCAAAGTGTAACGACCCAAAAATCGATCTCTTTCGACGAAGTATTTACGTCTGTGGTATTTTCCCCGTATTTATAACGATGTTGGGTTACCGACTTGAATAACTTGGGGGTTTTGGTGCGGTTGCCGATCTAGGGCAACGCAACGAGTGGGCGGGTGGATTTACAATGAGTCACGGAGGTCATGCATACCTAGTTAGCGCGGTCCATGATTTAGGGTGCAATGCAACAGATCAATATCGTCCGGATGTGTCAAAAACCTGTAGTTCAGGTAACAAAAGCTTCACAGGGCCCCGATTGATAAGGAACTATACAGCTTACTAAGAGGCGGATGATTTTAGAGGGTTGGTCGATAAAATACGATATTCCTGAAGCCAAAATCTCGAAAAACCAGATCAAAACTCAATATTCGCAGAATATTTCCAAAACCTGTAGTTTTTATTAAACCAGAGTTACAGGGTCCCAAGTGAGGGAAATTATTAAGCTCATCACGATAGACGAGAATTTTACAGTGTTCATCAACAAAATACGATATTCCTGAAGCCAAAAGCTGAAAAACCCTGGTCAAAACTCAATATTGTAAGAATCAGTCAAAAACCTGTAGTTTAGGTAGCAAAAGCTTCACAGGGAATGTTAAGGAATTTTACACCTTACTACGAGGTGGGATGATTTTAGGGGGTTGGTCGATAAAATCGATATTCCAGAGGCCAAAAGCTGGAAAAACCAGGTCAAAATTCAACATAGTCCGAATGAGTAAAAACCAATTGTTTTCGTTACACCAGCCGTACACGGTCCCAATTAATGAGGGATTATAAAGCTTACTACGAGGGGGATGATTTTAGAGGGTTGGTCAACAAGATACGATATTCCTGAGACCAAAAACTCGAAAAACCGGGTCAAAACTCAATATTGTCAGTATCTGCCAAAAACCTGTAGTTTGAGTAAAAAAGCTTCATAGGGTCCCAATTGATGAGGAATTATATAGCTAACTACGAGAGGGATGATTTTAGAGGGTTGGTCAACAAAATACGATTATCCTGAAGCAAAAAGCTGGAAAAATCAGGTCAAAATTCAATATAGTCCGAATGAGTGAAAAACCAATTGTTTTCGTTACACCAGCCGTACAGGGTCCCAATTAATGAGGAATTATAAAGCTTACCATGATAGAGAAGGATTTTAGAAGGTTGGTCAACAAGATACGATATTCCTGAAGCAAAAAACTCGAAAAACCAGATCAAAACTCAATATTCTCAGAATATTTCCAAAACCTGTAGTTTTTATTAAACCAGAGTTACAGGGTCCCAAGTGAGGGACACTATGAAGCTCATGACGAAGGACGAGAATTTTACAGGGTTGATCAACAAAATACGATATTCTTGAAGCCAAAAGCTGGAAAACCCTGGTCAAAACTCAATATCGTCAGAATCTGTCAAAAACCTGCAGTTTAGGTAAAAAAAGCTTCACAGGGTCCCAATCGATGAGGAATTATAAAGCTTACTACGAGGGGGATGATGATTTTAGAGGGTTGGTCAACAAAATGCGATAACAAGCCACTTTTTGGAAATGTTCAAAATTTGCACAATCCTACGTGAATCTTGAAGAGAAATCCGTTACCAGAATTAAAATATCTAGTTCCGTTCTCAAATGAGGAGTAAACGAAATTTGGGCTTGTTGGTGCTGCCATCGCACCTCAGAATCGCACTAAAACCGGATTGACACAATGGAGGAAAAAACACCCCAGGCCCTGTTTTCCTGTTTTTTCTTCAAATTCTGTGAATTACAAAGCCTTTGCCCCTCTTTCTAAATAACCCCCACTCCTTTGTCTTTCACCTAAACATGCAAATTAAGACAGATCTTTATGAATCACAGGCATGGGAAGAGTCCCGGAACTTACAAACAACTTCAAAGAGTGTTCGGAAGCGAAAAGTGAGTGGAAATTTTGATTTAGGAGGACCCAAAAACGTGGGGTTGTGGCTGAAACAAAAGTATAAACACCTGTTCATGTAGAGACAAGAATTATCGACGGCACAACGGCAAATACTTCCCAAGATATCGTCTAGATATAAACAGAAATTTTTGACGGAAAACATGACATTTTGTATCCGAACTGGTCTTTTGTGACCTGAAATTATTCTAGGAGTTAATTTTTGTATTACAGGATGAAACAAACGATTCTCTTATCTCTTCCGACTGGTGAAGGTTTATTTAAGGAATCGTATGGCTTGTTCGGAGATGCAAGATAAGTTTATCTGGCGATCCTTGAACTCAAATGCACTGGGTTTTCCAATACGATGTAAAATCCACGACCGAACACCCCCTAATGGAACCCGTGAACCAAATTTCATGGTTTTTGGGCGCTTTTAGAATGTGTCTACACTATTTTTACCCCTTTAACCCTTAATATCCCGAGGTATCTTGAATTTTACGTACTATTGTTTATCCATTTTTAAACCAAAACTGATAGCCGTTGGCTATCTTGATACTCTAATCATCGATTGTGTAGGAAAATGTAATAATAAAAACACGAGTCAAAGAAAAAACAAAATAATTCTCGAGTTGACAGACCTTTCTACCCTCATTTTTCACCTTGTAGGCTATTATTAAGGTTTCCTCGTTAGAGATGGCAGCACAGATCCCACTATTAAGTGAACCTTCTCCACCTTGGTATCCTCGGTTCTATACGAGAAATAATAGACCTCAATGTCCCACCAAGGATTTTTCCAAGTTTCTTGCACGATGGACAGGGGAGAGAAACTGCCTAAGGAAAAAGTTGCATCTCGCAGCACAGGACACAACCCCAGAGGTGGTCGTAGGAAAGATGCTGGAAAGCGAAAAAAAACTGGACCACTGTGGGAGATTATGAAGGAAAAACAATGAACAAGAAAATCCTTCAAGAACGGGAGAGGCAGCAAAGAGGAACCATGGACCAGCCAGCAGAGAACAAAGAAGACTCCCAGGACTCAGCCTGAAGTAACGTGTTGAACAGTTCCAGGCTGAGATCCAACGTGGGAAAAAGGTGAGGGTTTAGTGGGTTTGAATCCCACAAAACCCGTGCGAGCGGTTCCCTCGGGTATCTTACGAGATCCAATTTCCACCCCTGGATGTTACTGATTTCTTCGTCCCCTACGAGAAAAAGGATTTTCCCAAGTTTCCTTCTTTTACTCCAACAAAATTGGGTTTATAGAGAGATTCTGCTGACGCAGTTAGCGCTAGTGTGGCCCAAGGAATGATCATTCTTGAGCTGACAGACTGTAAATTTTTTTTTGAACAAGTGGGAAACTGTCAATGGTTTCTACCGGTTTTTAGAAGTTTCACTTTTTGGACGAAACTAACATTTTTAAGAAGGTCTACAATTTGAATTAAAACAATGCTTCCTTCCAAGACTCAGAAGCAATTTATTTCACATTTTTCTGTGTAAAAATGTGAACAGCAGGTCAAAAACCTAAAATGTCGTTTTTTGGAGATTAGCACAATAAAGAGAAGATAATTCAAACAACAGATGTATAACCATAACGACGTTTTCTGATAAGTAGTCGACATCAGGTGATTTTACCTGCCTCGGAACTCCGAGCCTGAAACTGTCACCGAAACCTGTAGCTCGAGAACTTGATATGTGGGGGCGCCTTTACCTATCAATATCGGCCTACCTCCCCCCTCTGGGCCTTTATTTTCCAATAACCGACGATTTGTCACTCCCGGTATCTCGTGCCTGCAATTACTTTGGTTTTAAGCCCGTTGATTGTTTTTGCTCACCCCCGGGCAAACGAACCAGCGAGCTCTGTGTATTTCGGGTCGATGGGACCGTTGGAAAAACTTAGTTGGCAATTATCATGGAAAAAACCACGGATCTGGAAGTTGAGTGAGTTACAATACCACGATACTCTCGTCATTTTGGAGGACTGAAACCGTGCTCTATCTTCATACATTAAGAAGAAGAAGAAGAAGAAGAAGAAGAAAATACATGTATTTAACATATTGAACATACATACAAAATTATGAACAAAATTCATGATATGACTATGGGCTATGCCCGTCTGTCAGAGGTCTGCATATAATTTTCTTTTCTTATATACTAGCTTTTATTACATTATATAAATTACTTTAAATTTATCATTCATTTACTTAGGTACACTTATTAATTACATTTTTAAATCATGATTTGCCACATTTATTAATTTACTATTATTACTAACTAGTTTTTTTTCTTTTTTCTTTTTAACATTTGACTAGCAGAGAAAACATAATGTGGTTACCTAACTCCGATCCCAGTTGAAGTGGCTCACTAGTTCGCTCCGGTAGGCCTATGCTGCGCTACAGAACTTAGCAAGGGGGAGCCAGTTTAACCCATTCATTATGGACAAAACCATTTCGTGGAACAACCTAGATGAACCAAAATTCGCCATTCTAAATTCCCCAAGCACCTGACAATCTACTAAGAAGTGCATCATGTTTTCTTTTTCTCCCGAATTACACAGTGAGCATGCTTGGCTTAAACCATCCCCATCATCAGAAGAGTGCGGTCGACCATTGAGTTGCAGCAGGTCACCTCGAGCCCTGCACACCCACCCCAGCACGAACATTGATGCCTTCTGGGACTTCGCCGTCAAATCCAGACTCCTCACACTGTGATCCAACAGCCGATCTTGTGAAGCAAGAGCGTTATTTTTGGTATTTGCCAACCATGTATCTCTGATCTTCTGATGGAGGGAGTCCAGTCGATCCTTAAGCACTCCACCCCGCTCAAATGAGAGATCAAATTCACAAGCATTCTGCTCACACAATGACTTGAGGGCTTTGTTCCAGAATATGCGGCGTTTAAATATTTCCTCAGCCAATATGCGCGGGTAACGGCCTGTCGTCATATTCACAGATATTTGGAGTGCAGGGCGAGTGTGAAGAAGTACAGGGGTTCTACTCCTGCTTCCAAGTACAACACGTAGTCCGGAGTATTGCGGGGAATATGGAAAAGCCGTTTAATGAAATACTTAAGCACCTGTTCAACCACTCTGTACTGCTGAAAACCCCACACCTGCCCATTTCTTCACACATTAAGACAGAGTCAAAATTTTGACTCCTGGATAACAAATATTACAGAGTTGTCTCTTGCGAACCTCAAAAAATCGTTTTTACGACAGATTTAAACCATAAATTCCCTTTGAAACATTTTGTTACCCCCTTAAATCGTAAATAAGTATAAATGTTTAACTTCAAACTTTTTCGACCTAGTTAAATTCAAATCAAATCCTCCAAAATGGAAACTTTTACTCTCACTTTACAGTTTTGTGATGAATTTGGATTCCAGATTTTTGGGCAAAACTATCAAGAAAAAACCGAAATAGAATTTGAAGAAAACGTGACGGTTAGTCGTTGGGCTGTCCTATGAGTTTCAATGCTATGCGATTATCGGTAGAGGCTAACACGTGAACTCCTTTGAACTACGTTACTCGATTTCTAATGGCCCAAAATCACTCAAATTCCATGATTAAGAAATACAATTAGGAAAAACAACGGATCTGGAACTTGAGTGAGTTACAATACCACGATACTCTCTTCGTTTTGGAGGACTGAAACCGTGCTTTATCTTCATACATTAAGACAGAGTCAAAATTTTGACTCCTGGTAAACAAATACTACAGAGTTGTTGAAAATCTCAAAAAATCGTTTTTACGAAAGATTTACATCAGAAATTCCCTTTGAAACATTTTGTTACCCCCTTAATATCGTAAAAACGTATACATTTTTAACTTCAAACTTTTTCGACCTAGTTAGATTCAAATTCAGAAAACGTGAGGGTTAGTCTCTGAGCTGTCCTATGAGTTTCAATGCATAACACAGCTATAGTTGTCTCACAAAGGAGTGCATCGTGGTGCCTTATTGAAGTAGAGAAATATATCTAGGTGAGGTTGGTCTAAAGCTGAACTTCAGTAAGTCCAGTTTCATTGCCTTTTCTATACGGAGTATATCGATTGGGCAGCATTAAATGTCATGGATCAATGAGCTGCATTGATGATAGCTATGACTGTTCCAGTATCAAGCAGATACCGCATGCCAAGTGTCATGCCTTGGTACATTCTTTATTGCATGTGGTACTCTAGTACGGGGATCTGCTAATCAAACTTACCTAGAAAATTTATGTATTGTCCAAAAGTGAATTATTAAAATTGTATTGTATGAAAAGATGAGATTCCCAACAGCAGAAGTATTCAAATTATTTAATGTCCTAGACGTGTCTAATATTTATTTAACCCTCAATATCCTGAGGTATCTTTCTGGTAGTCCGATTTTTACCTGCAACAGTTTATCCGTTTTTGAACCAAAACTGATAGCCGTTGGGCTATCTTGATACTCCAACTATGGAGAGAAAAATTGAGTAAAAAAACGTAATAATAATAACATATTAATTAACAGAGTTGGAAAACTGTAATAGGACCTTTGAGGTACCTTCTATCCTCATTTCTCACCTTGTAGGCTATTAGCAGTTTTCTCAGAAAAGGCAGCACACATTCCTCAATGAAGTGAATGTTCTTCACCTTATTGCTTTACGGGAAATAGCAGATCCTAACTAGCTTCTGTACTTTACGGGAAATAGCAGATCCTAACATCCCACCAAGAATTTTTCCAAGTTTCCTTATTTCACTCCTTCAAAATTGGGTTTATGGACAGATTTTGCTTAGAAAGACCCTTCTTGAAATGACAGATTGTATAGTCTTTGAGGTACCTTCTGCTCAAATATTCTCTAAATTTGAATTCAAAACTCCGAAAAAAGCATTATTTTAAACAAGTGGGAAATTAAGGGCCAAAAAAAAGTACTCACGCACATTTATAAACATCTAAATACATATGAAAGAGATAGCGGCTACTCTAGATCAGCCAGTAATGTGAATTTAACCCATTCCAAGCCGAAGGTAGAAATAACAGAGTAATGGGAGAAGGATGAATTATTTTACAGAATTCCGGCCAAAAATAAGGCATCATTTGCTCACCAATCGAGAGCAAAAATTGCTCTGAATTTTATGAATTTAACATTTTATAGGATTTGAGAGGTCTCAGTTTTCTAAATCGGTATGATTTATCCATTTCATTGTTAAAAATCTAAAAAAAATCTAGGTAATATGTAAAAATCTATTTACGGACCAAAATCTGTTTCGACTCATTGCCCAGGACGCTCACTCGCTCAGGATCGAATTTGAGCCACCATAATCAAGCTTTCGGCCAAAAGGCCTCTTTTTCAACAAAAGTCCCCAAATCTTATTGAGCTCCCGAATGTCGAAGAAAATTTGTTTTGAAAAGTTTAGGAACAGCAGGAACGAGAAAAAATTCTTCTACAAAGATTTTCCACGAATTCAATATTCAAACAAATAATTATTATGACGATGCAAAAATGCATCAGTGTCCGGAAATGGGTTAAAGCTTCCACTTCGCCTCACTACGGAAGGGCAAAAATTGTTTCTCTTATATAATATTACAGAGTTGTTTCTTGTGAACCTCAAAAAATCGTTTCTACGACAGATTTATAACAGAAATCCCCTTTGAGACATTTTTATTCCCTTAATATCGCAAATACTAAAATGTTTTTCTCATTTAAAAAAATACTAAAAAATAATACTTGAAAAATAATTATAATTAAGTACCTTAATTAATACTTAATTAAACTTAATACTTTAAAAAATATATACTTTTAAATTTCAAATTTCTTCGACTAGGTATGTTACCTTCAAATTTGGTGTAGAACAGAAATGAACAACTTGAAACAAAATCCTCCAAAATTAAAATTTCCTCTCAAATTTTGGATGTCACTGCTTCGTAACCATTTCGATGCCAGATTTTCGGACAAAACCTCAAGAAACACAAGAACGTTTTTAATGGAATTTAAGGAAATGAGAAAGTTAGTCTTTGGGATGTCCCCTATGAGTTGCAAAGCTACAAGCTTATCGTTACCAAGTGTGAATTCCTTAGTACTACGAGTACTCGGTATCCCCCAAATCACTCAAAT
This sequence comes from Apolygus lucorum, assembly GCA_009739505.2. Lineage (NCBI taxonomy): Eukaryota > Metazoa > Arthropoda > Insecta > Hemiptera > Miridae > Apolygus > Apolygus lucorum. Next base: position 5,133,635 of record CM019174.2, on the reverse strand, counting down.
CACATAATCAAAACTCTGTGTAGAAATCGACATGAGTGTATTTTTTGTTCAAAGTTTTCTCCGCCATTTATCTCAATTTTATATTGTAATAATATATTCATATTAATCACCATTGTGGTTCTTGTGAGCCCCCTATGGACTGTTTCTGTCTGGTATAAATGATTTATTTATATTAAATGAAAATATAATTATTGAAGTCTTAAAGTTCACTTTTCGTATTGAAGAGTTTACGTACACTTTACTGCTCTGATCAACAGATTCTATACGTCCATCATCCATAGTTTGTGAGGAAACTACCGCCCACCTACCTTGGCAGACATTTTCGAATTTGTTTTGTAAACTTCGTCTCACGCCAGGTATCTGTAAATTAACCGGCTCATATTTTCTCACCACTTCAAGGGCCGAAAGACGAACAGAACTTTGATCTTTCAGTTCGGAATGTTCACTTTTGAATTGAATGGGGGAATCTTGTTGGTTATGAGAAAGTTTGACGGAGTTTTGAAGACTTCTCTGAACTCTTTGGTGAGAGAATGAATGGTATCGAAAGTTGCCGAATATTCTTCAATACCTGTTGACTCTGTGTGGAGACAAACTGCCGCCATTTCTCGTGAATTAAAACCGCCGAGACCAACTTCGATGACAGTTACACATTGTTGGGAAGATTCTTCCAGTTTGCAACTATTTAGGCGTGAATCTATTTTCTTTCCTCAGTATCGAGGATTTGAACTTTGCATTCGTGCAGCAGGTAAAAAAGAGATCCCTTCAGATCTTTTCGGCCCTAACTAAGGTGCTTCATGAAATTTGTAAATTTTACAGCCAAAACCGAGTTATTAGCTACTGCAAATGTACCCACCTACAACGATGGGGCCATCTCCACCCCAACCCGCATAAACCCAGAAAATTTCATCGAAATCAGATGGGAAACGTAAAAGTTATAGCTGATATTAAAAATCAGTAAATTATGAAATACACGTTTGCGCATGCTCAATGACTACTATCAGTCTGGGGGCAATGATTTTCAGAGGGGACCGTCTACTACCCAATCCGTGTAATCCCCGACAATTAAATACACCACGAGAAAAACTGGTGGTAAAAAACACAAAAAAGTCCAATCGTGCAGCATGAGTTAATGAGCGAATTTTCATAGAATTTTTTTTTACAGTCACAGGAGATGATTTTTGGAAAAAATAGCTTCCTTTTCCTTGAAAATTCGCTGAAAGTGATTTTCAAAAAAATAATAGTATTGTTATTAACTTCATGAAATTAGGATATTGGTATAGATGTAAAAATACCATTATTCAAAGATTAACGACTATTTTTAGGATTTTGTAAAGTAAATTTCATTGAGAAAAATTGTGCCTAATAATTTATCGAAAAAACTGATAATTCAAACAATTATGGTATAATAAATCATTTAAAATTAGGTTAATATATATATTAAACTTTGAATTTTGAATAATGTTATCTTCACGTCCATATTAATATCCTAATGTCATAAGATTAATAACAATACTATTTTTTTTTTTTTTAATACATTTTTTGCACATTTTTCTTGATGAAATCGACTTTTCGAGTTGGTAAAATAGTCGTAATTCTACCAAATTTTACAAAATAATTTTACCAGCTAGAAAAATCAGTTTCATCGAGAGAAATGTGCAAAAAATGTTTTTTTTTTTTAATAATAGTATTGTTATTAATTTTATGACATTAGGATATTAATATGGACGTAAAGACAACATTATTCAAAATTCAAAGATTAACGACTGTTTTTACGATTTTGAAAAGTCTGTTTCATCGAGAAAAACTTGTTCAAAAGGTTGATTGTTCCTAGAATAGCGTCTGGTGAGACACCACAGGAATTCGTGCTTCTGAGTAGTCTCGAGGATGTGGCGAAACAGAGAGAAGTCGAAGAAGAAGAGAAGAAAACCTCCCAAAAGGCTGCTTGCAAAAGAATCAGGTCCTCCCAATTTTCCAAAGTAGGGAACCACCACCATAAAACCATGTTTTACTCTGTTTTCGTATAAAATTTTAAGGAAATATTAAATAAAGCACCATTTATTTAATAAATAAAGGACCAAGATTTATTAAATAAATAATAAATTTAAAGATTAAAGGATAAAGGATTTATTTAAATAAAGGACCAAGATCGCAGGAGGATGATATCAAGCACCAGAAGTTTGGATCCAAGACACCATATCTGGGTGAGAGAAAAAAACCTTCAATCAATTTTTGTGAGAGGAGAGATGAAGTGTTTCAAGATAGCGATAATGTTGATGTTTCTACAGCTGAAATAAAAGACATTGGTTCCTATGTATGTAGTTCACTTTCGACCGTCCCAGTAACGAGGATAGGCGTAAATGGAGTAGCCATAAATGCTCTTTTAGACACAGGGGCGTCTGTGAACCTTATTAGGGATTCCATAGTTACTCAGTTCTGTTGGAAACGCAAGAAGAATCCCCAAACGCTCCGAGGATTCAACAACACTACAGAGGAGGTTAGAAACTCGGTGGACGTAGTTGTGGAGCTGGATGGTCGAAAAGTCTCAACAGAGGCTTTCGTTTGTCAAACCATTATGCATGACTTTATACTAAGCTATTCAACTATGTCCAATCTTGGTTACTCACTGATAAATCACGCAATGACATCTCAAAATGCGTGCAACTCTCTCTCCCAGAGACCCAAGTTCAGTATCTTGGACAGAAACGATGTAGTTCAAATGTTTCCTTATTCTGGAGGAAGCGTACCACAGAAATACAGTATCTCATTCAAATTACAGGATACAGCACCCATAGTTAGCATGAAGCCTTACAGATTATCGCGGGAGCGGTTTATCTGGGCTCAACACAAAATAAAGGAACTTTTGGACAAAAATATAATTAGGGAATCTGAATCGAAGTTTGCATCTCCCTGTGTTATTGTGCCAAAATCAAATGGTACTTGGCGCCTGTGCCAGGATTACAGGGAGATCAATAAATTCACTGATTTGGATCCATTTCCATTTCCTGTAATAGACGATCTCATTTGCAAATTTGGGGGGTGCAGAAACTTCACAAAACTGGACCTCAAAGATGGTTTTTTGCAGCTTCCTCTAACTGAGGAAACGAGGCAGTTTACCTCGTTTGTTCTTCCCTTTGGACAATGGGAGTTCAATCGACTTCCTTTTGGGTGGAAGAACTCACCGTCAAAATTTCAACGCTTCATGACTTCAGTTTTGGGAGATTTACTGAGGGATCCTTTTATTTGTGTCTACATAGACGACATTTTGATTGGTGGAAGAACTAGTGCGGAATGTGCCCAAAAAACATACCAAGTAGTCAAACGTCTGTCAGAGGTGAATGCACAAATAAATCTCGACAAAAGCGAATTCAACCAGTCAGCAGTTACGTTTTTGGGTAGAAAAATTGACGGAAGAACCAAAACCACAAAAGATGAGTCTGTCTTGAGGGTGAAAAATATGAAAAGACCCCACGATCTCCACAGTCTAAGGGTATTCACCGGGCTTACGGGTCACTTCCGGGCATTTATACCCAATTACTCTATGATAGTGAAACCTCTCGATAGACTTGAAAGCAAAAATGTACCGTTTGTGTGGGACAAGGACTGTGAGTCATCATTCAGGATTTTGGTCGATAAGATTTCGTCAAACCCAATTTTGCAACTTCCTGATTGGGAGCTGCCTTTTGAGCTCTGCACTGATGCGTCTCAATATGGATGCGGAGCAATTCTGTACCAGAGAGACATCCAATGCCCTAAAGTGCGTCAGTTGAGAGTAATTGGCTATTTCTCCCACACCTTCACACCGGCAGAAATAAATTATTCAGTGACCGACAAGGAAGCCTTAGCTGTGATCAAAGCAATCAAATACTTCAGGTCCTATATCGAAAGCAAGCAATTCACAGTACATACGGATCACCAAGCATTGTCACATTTACTGAATTTGAAAGAGCCTAAAGGGAGATTAGGAAGGTGGCAAGTATTTCTCATGTCTTATAATGTAAAAATCAACCATCGTAATGGGAAAGAACTGGAGGACGCGGATGCTATCTCCCGTCTATGTTTGAACGTTTCAGCAAGCACCCCTTCTTGCCCATCCAAACGACGAGATGACCGCATTATAATCGACAGATCTGACAGATCTGACTTGTTGAGAGCGTACCATGATGACCCGGATTCGGGAGGCCATGACGGATTTTTCAGAACCTATTACAAGATCAGACGTCGATTCTACTGGAAGAATATGAAGAGCGACATCCACGATTATGTAAAGAGCTGTCATGTTTGTCAAACCACCAAATTTAAATATCGTGCCAAGCCAGATTCAATGATCATTCCAATCAAAGCTCAAGCACCATTTGAGTGCATGCATCTTGACTTTGGGGAGAAAAGAAAAAAATCAGATACTGCAACTAGCACCCAATCGTTTTTAGTAATGGTTGATGAATACACCCGACTCACATATTCAAAGGCTATGAAAGAGAGCAGTGAGGCTGTCCTGAGGTACCTAGAAAAATTCAGCCATATCAACGATGTGAAGAGAATTGTCACAGACAATGGTTTGCAGTTCGTATCAAAAGCAATCGCTCAGTTTGCAAAAGAGAGGGGTATTGCGTGGGTCACGTCAGCTCCCTACCATCCTGAAGGGAATGGGCTCGCCGAGCGCAAGGTACGCGATCTCAAGCAGTACCTTGCCTTATATCCGTCTTTCAGTGGTGGTTGGAAAAGATGCCTTGATTCTGGAGTGAAACATCTCAATCGTTCTCATACAACAGCCCTTGGATGTTCTCCATTTTACAAAGCTTTTAATAAAGTGGCTATGTTCCCAGCGGACGCTAAATATGGAATAACCGAAGATAACTTGACGGAGACTCCCTTAACACCCCAACAACAAAAAGAGTACAGTGAGAGGATGAAGGAACAATTCGATCGAAGACATTCGAAACAAGTGCCTCAATTCGTTGAAGGAGGACTGATCCTTGTTCAAACCGGGTTCAAGGGAAAGGAACCTATTGTTAAGGGTCCGTTCAGATTAAAAACAATTAAATGGATGAACAACTACCCCAAAACATTAGAATACGAAGACGAGAAAGGAAAGAAGAAAATAGCAGCAATCCGCAACACACTTCCATACCATTGCAGGAGCAATGATCTCTCTAAGAAGGGGAATGTAACTACCTAGTTTAATAATGATTTTCACTTCTTCAGTGTAGTATCACATCATATCGCACGCTGGGAAGAACACTGGTGCATCTCCGAAAATGCGGTACTCAACAGCCTTCGGAACAGGACTTGATGAACCACTGTTCTTGCCTAATGCACACGCTGGTCATAATGTTCAGAACCTCAACAGTTTGTCTGCTTTCTAACGGACTCAGTTTCAACTATCTTTGATCCACTATCACCCCCAGGTAGACCACTTCAATCTTTATCTCATGGTATATCATATTTTTGGAGATGTACCAGTGTTCTTCCCAGCGTGCGATATGTTATTTTATAATAACCAAGGAGAGTTGAAATAGGCTCCAAGAAAAATAGGAATAAAAAGTTGAGTTGGTTTTCTCACCGCGTGCATCTCATTTGATATCTGTTAAAATTCAAATAATAGAATATATTTTTGTACAAGCAAATCGGTTGCTTGCATAAAGAATAGACAAATTTTGATTCATAGGATCTAAAGGGAGTGCATTGCTTCAAAAAGGGTGATTTCAATATATTCGGCGTTGAAGTGAGTACCTACCTATCACCGATTCATGTTCCCCTAATTTCAATTTGATAATTTTTGAGTCGAGTCCTTACGTTATCGCCTTTCTCAAGTGTTCGGTGCCTGTTTGGCTCTTGCTTGACTTGCCTTCGACTTCAAGTTATCAAACAATAATATATCGACTATTTTTACAATTTTTAGAAGTCAGTTTGGATGTAAAGATACCATTATTCGAAGAAGAGATACCATCGAGAAAAACATGATCACAAGAGTAATTCTTGATAGAATAATAGTGTCTCCTGAGACACCACAGGAATTCGTGCTTCTCAGTAGCCTACGATGAGAAGTCGAAGAAGAAGAAAAGAAAACCTTCCAAAAGGCTGCTTGCTAAACCTAATTTCCCAAAGTTGGGAACCACCAACTATGTTTTTTTACTGTTTTCAAAATTTTAAGAAAATACTTAATAGAGAATAGAAAAATGTTCATTCATAGGATCTAATGAGAGTGCATTGCTACAAAAAGGGTGATTTTCAAAATTATTATTCGGCGCTAAAGTTGGTATCATTGATTCATGTTCCCCGAATTTCAATTTGATGATTTTCGAGTCCAGTCCTTACACTAAGATCGCCTTTCTCGAGTGTTCGACGCCTATCAGGTGCCAACTGGAATGTCTAGCTCTTGCCTTTGACTTCAAGCTAACAAAAAATAATATTATTGACTATTTTTACAATTTTGAGAAGTCAGTTTCGTCAGTTTTCAAAAATTGATTATATCCCAATTTACAAACATTTTAAAATGTTAGGCAATTTTGTATCAAAACGAGGTATTGATTGGTTTCTACTGATAAAGAGGAATTTCCATCAGCATGACTATATGAGAGGTTTTTTTTTTCATTTCAAGGTAAATTTGTGGCAGAATACACATATTGGGACGAATTTTACGGGTTTTGGCCGTTTCGAGGTCTTAAAGCAAATTGATGGTGACACAACACGAGAAAAACTTGCATAAAAAGTTCCATTAGGTTCCATATTTTCAGAAAAATTAAGATGAAATTATCGTGATTAATATAAACATGAGTATTCAAGGATTGTAGGCAATTTTTTGAAATTTAGAGTCGTCAGCAATTAGTAAAAAATTTGAGATTACAAAAAATGAACAATTTAAAAATCTACAAATTTACGTAGTTAGAATATGACTGAATAAATAACAATTTGTTGATAAGGGAGGTGTTTATAAACACCTGCATGTATAAATAAATACGCAGTGCCAATATAAATTCGTTACATTCTTCAGATCCATAAATACAATCCCCAAAAGAAGAGCACTCGGCGAAGCCAATTTTAGATTCAATATTATCTAACTAAACACCGTTCATAAAGGAAAATTGAAATACAATTCAATTGCAGTCCTCTTTGTGTAATTGAAGCAAAATACAGTTAGGAAACCGAATATTGATAGGAGTGTATTGATAAAGAAGAATGTCGTATGACAATTTGTAAGGCTTTCCATGAGTTATCATGGTGACGTGCCATGAAAATTCGAGTATTTCGTGGCAAAATATGCGTTTAGGGGTGAATTTTAGGGTTTTAGACGATTTCGGATGCTGCAGGAGAAAATATGTAACGAAATGGAACAAATAAAACGCTTACCGTGCACTGAGCTTATCCAAGTTTCTCATCGGTGGATGGAAGGAAACGTCGGATATAATCCCAGTTTGGAAGGTAGGGGTGGCGGATCAACTCAGGGGAAAACTGGACCAAAACACTGGGTTTTCGGGTTGAAATGGCACTTTGGGTGTTTGACGGATTTCTAGAATTGAGTGATTTGTCACTGATTGAAAAGAAACTGACTTGTGAGTCGGAAGGTTTATGTTTTTCGAGAACCGAAATGAATGGAAATAGGAGGAACAACCCCCGAAAAATACGAACGTCCGCGAGCGGGGTAGCGATAAACACTGGGCGAGGGGATGAAGGGGAAGGGGGTTGAAAAGCTGAGGTCCCTGCGGAGCCGGGGAGGGGGTAGTTGGCGCATGCGCAGTGGAGGGAATCCAGGGGTCTCGGTCGTGGGGCGGGGAGGGGAATCCCGGGGTTGGGGTGGAAGAATGTTGTAGAGTATCCACCCAGAGGGGGGACGAAGGGTGGCCAACCGAATAGAGCTGAATAGTGGAGTCAATGTTCACTACCAACATCTGCTTGTTGTCTTCAAATACCCTAGAACTACCTTGAAAGATTACCGTGAGGCAACAAGAATGGACTTGTCACAGTAATATTCAAATTACCTTTAAATTAAACCTTTTTCACGTCGAGGATTTCACGTTATAGGAAATTAAACGTATTGTTTAGTAATGCATGCATTCCAGGGGCCGCCCCATTGGATGAGCATTAAGTCAATTAATACCAGTAAGCATATAATTATTACAAGTAAGCGAATAAACTTTTTCACTCGATGTAATTTATTCGGAATTTTAGGCACCACAACACACCCCCCCCCCTTCACCCTTATCCACCACAACATTTCTAGCTGCATGGGAGCCTCGAATTTGAAGCATTTTGAAATCCATGATCTACGATACCCAACATGCGAAATCGAGTTTCTTTGGGTACAATTAGTAAGCTATAAAGGAACCGAAATATTGAAAAAATCGGATATTTTCTCAATATTATCCCTCCATTCGCCTCCTCCACATGCTAATTTTGATACTCTGGTGGAATAGTGTGCAATTTGGAAGATTTATGAGTCGAACAAAATAAGAAACACTCAAATCGGTTGGCAATTGTGGCCTGGGCAGAGTACACAATATTTTGCCCAAAAACGCATGTTTTTTAAGCATTAACCCTCCCTTTCCCCCCCTTAAAAGTGCACAACTAAATAGGTTTCCGCGTCGAATAAAAAGAACCACGAAAATCGGTTGGAAATTGAGGCCTGGGCAGAATACACAAGATTTTGCCCAAAAACGCACGTTTTTTGAGCATTAACCCCCCTCTCCCCCCCTTAAAACGCAAAATTCAGAATTCCGGCGACGTAGTGCTCAACTAGATAGTTTTCCGCGACGAACAAAAAAAACAGGAAAATCGGTTGAGAACTAAGGCCAAGGCAGACGACACAAGATTATGTCACACACACACACATACAGACATTCACCTATTGTTTTTTTTTTCGCGGATTTGGATTCAGAATGGTCTAAAACGGATTACTGGTGGTTATTTTTTTTCTGTTGGGTGTTGTCCTCCTTCACCCCAGATCGATCGCATAAGGACGCTTAAGTCTTACTGTGGGACGTCCTAAAAAGTTAAATCAGAAAAGTTCAATTCAAAGAGAAAAAAGTCCATTCATGCAGCATGAATTAATGAGCGAATTTTCAAAGAAATCATTCAGTTTAAGGTGTGGTTAAGAAAAGGACCAATGGTGTTGCAATTTGTTGTAGAAAGTTTTTTTTTCGATTCTCGGTTTATATATATGTATACATATATTTTTTTTTACTTGCTTTTACACCAATAATCGACGTCCCGGAAGACGTGAAATCACTGGGCTGAAAGCTGAATCTGGGAGCCCGAGAAGCGTTCTGATTGGGGAAGCTCCTGGACGTAGTTAAAGATGAATGCGACAGATCGCGTTCATGATCACTTGTTCCCAACCTCACACAACAAGTCACCTTATTTATCACATATTTTTCTCCTTGGTGCGTTACCTGCTGCATCTAAGTAATTAATTTAATAACATTTAAATATATTCGCGATATGTACGAAAAAATCGTGCGATTTTCAATAATACACTCGGTTTTAAACGTTTCTTTCGGTGGCAGTTGTCGATTAAATATTTGAACGAGGACTTTTTTTTATTCTTTTTTTTTCAATTTTATTTTATTTTATTTATTCTTTTTCTTGCACTTGAACTTATAGAGTTCCCACACGGCTACTGCATTTCTGTTTTTTTTTTGTTTTTTTTTTTTTAATTTTTTTTTTATTTTATTTTATTTATTTTTTTTTTTTGCACATGAACTTATAGAGTACCCACACGGCTACTGCATTTCTGGTTACAACAAATATACGCACGTATTCATTATATATATATATATAGCTACAAACTTTTCTTAATTTTGGACAATTTTCATTTTTGAAAAAAGCATTCATATCAGAAATTTTGTGCTGAATCCGAATATACCATAAATTACCATCATTTTCAATGTAAAAACCTCAAAAAACGGGAAAAACCCATTTTTTTGAGTTTTTTTGGATTTTGGACCACTTTGGATTGTCCAAAATTGCTGGTTAACGAACTTGACCTATGGTTTGTTGTTACAAACATTTTGGCAAAAACTAAAAAAAAATTTGTAAACAATTACTCAAGTTATCGTCCGGAATGACACACATATATATATATACATATGATTTTTGGAAAAACTTCAGGGATCGTTTCAGAATGTTCCAAAACGGATTTCAGTGTGAAAATTTTTCGAAAAAGTCGATTCTAAAAATTTTGAGGCCATTGCAATAGCTTCATTTTCTTTGAAAATTCGCTAATAACACGCTGCAAATTATTGCTGGGTATGCTTTGAAGGTCTTAGGAGTACATATTCATGTTCTAGTCGTCTCTACGAACTCATAGAGTACCCACACGGCTACTGCATTTCTGGTTACAACAAATATACGCACGTATTCATTATATATATATATAGCTACAAACTTTTCTTAATTTTGGACAATTTTCATTTTTGAAAAAAGCATTCATATCAGAAATTTTGTGCTGAATCCGAATATACCATAAATTACCATCATTTTCAATGTAAAAACCTCAAAAAACGGGAAAAACCCATTTTTTTGAGTTTTTTTGGATTTTGGACCACTTTGGATTGTCCAAAATTGCTGGTTAACGAACTTGACCTATGGTTTGTTGTTACAAACATTTTGGCAAAAACTAAAAAAAAATTTTTAAACAATTACTCAAGTTATCGTCCGGAATGACACATATATATATATATACATATGATTTTTGGAAAAACTTCAGGGATCGTTTCAGAATGTTCCAAAACGGATTTCAGTGTGAAAATTTTTCGAAAAAGTCGATTCTAAAAATTTTGAGGCCATTGCAATAGCTTCATTTTCTTTGAAAATTCGCTAATAACACGCTGCAAATTATTGCTGGGTATGCTTTGAAGGTCTTAGGAGTACATATTCATGTTCTAGTCGTCTCTACGAACTCATAGAGTACCCACACGGCTACTGCATTTCTGGTTACAACAAATATACGCACGTATTCATTATATATATATATAGCTACAAACTTTTCTTAATTTTGGACAATTTTCATTTTTGAAAAAAGCATTCATATCAGAAATTTTGTGCTGAATCCGAATATACCATAAATTACCATCATTTTCAATGTAAAAACCTCAAAAAATGGGAAAAACCCATTTTTTTGAGTTTTTTTGGATTTTGGACCACTTTGGATTGTCCAAAATTGCTGGTTAACGAACTTGACCTATGGTTTGTTGTTACAAACATTTTGGCAAAAACTAAAAAAAAAATTTTAAACAATTACTCAAGTTATCGTCCGGAATGACACATATATATATATATACATATGATTTTTGGAAAAACTTCAGGGATCGTTTCAGAATGTTCCAAAACGGATTTCAGTGTGAAAATTTTTCGAAAAAGTCGATTCTAAAAATTTTGAGGCCAATGCAATAGCTTCATTTTCTTTGAAAATTCGCTAATAACACGCTGCAAATTATTGCTGGGTATGCTTTGAAGGTCTTAGGAGTCCATATTCATGTTCTAGTCGTCTCTACGAACTCATAGAGTACCCACACGGCTACTGCATTTCTGGTTACAACAAATATACGCACGTATTCATTATATATATATATATAGCTACAAACTTTTCTTAATTTTGGACAATTTTCATTTTTGAAAAAAGCATTCATATCAGAAATTTTGTGCTGAATCCGAATATACCATAAATTACCATCATTTTCAATGTAAAAACCTCAAAAAACGGGAAAAACCCATTTTTTTGAGTTTTTTTGGATTTTGGACCACTTTGGATTGTCCAAAATTGCTGGTTAACGAACTTGACCTATGGTTTGTTGTTACAAACATTTTGGCAAAAACTAAAAAAAAAATTTTAAACAATTACTCAAGTTATCGTCCGGAATGACACATATATATATATATATACATATGATTTTTGGAAAAACTTCAGGGATCGTTTCAGAATGTTCCAAAACGGATTTCAGTGTGAAAATTTTTCGAAAAAGTCGATTCTAAAAATTTTGAGGCCATTGCAATAGCTTCATTTTCTTTGAAAATTCGCTAAAAGTTCATTTCAAAGGAAAAACGCTGCAAATTACTACACAACGGTTTATTATTTTTCTATGCAGATCACCAGTCTGCAAAGAATAAGACATTTCCATTATCAGTACCTATTCACAATTCAATTTCACAAGTCAATTTTATTTTGGCATAAAGTACCGACGAACAAAACATCGTCATTCGAGAGTTGTGCCCTCATCTTCATAACGAATTTGATTCTTGGTTAGCTGAGGAAACTCTACGAGAAGAACGAAAAAGATCGCATTTGATTAGCTGAAATTCAATTCCTCTGCAATTCGATATTCACACTCATGTTTCTGCTTTATAAGTCGCGCCAACTTCAAGACCTCACAGGGAGTGAGCGGTTGGTCATACAGAGCTCTGGATGGCCTCATTCGATTCTGAAAATTCGTGACTATTTCCAAGTAATGAAAAAACAATAATTAAGAAGTGGATAACAATAAAAGCTTCTGGGAACAACTAGATCCCAAATGAAGCCCATACACTTACCAAATTTCATCAAAAAACTTTATTTTAACTTTTATGTTTTTCATACTAATTGAGGAAATTGCTGCGTACGGAGTACGGAATTTTTATTAATTTCGATTTTCGGATTCTACGTACCTACCTTGAAACGTACCATCAAATTTTGAGGGGGTTACAGAAATTTCTTTCTTGCTCTTGTTGGAGAACAACATGGATTTCACAGTGTAGGAATGTTTATTGATTTTCTATCATCCACAAGTAAGCCTTTTCAATGGAGTCCATGGATCCTTCTACATGGATACTCATGGAAAGATACCTCCCAAAGGCTGTTATCCAAGTGCGATTCATAAGGCATTTGTTGTGAAAATGGCGTGCGCGAATGTTTTACGGCCGGTGCTCCGGAGCTCAAAATTCCGAATTTTGAGCGGAAATAAATACGGAATCCCTTCGAGTAAAGTAAGCAAATTCATCACAATCACTGAAATTTTATACGACTCGAGAGTTGAAATTCAAGTTCCAAAAGTGTCACCAAGTCCTGTTTCCGCCCCAACTTCACCCCCTGAAAAGTCATTCTACCGAGTTAACTCATACAATCTATTTTTCGGTAGTAGAATTATAATCTTATCTAAATAATCTTACCATATATTTTAAACTATTCAAATACTCAGCGAAGGTACTCCATACCAATTTTGAGGCAACCTACCTCTGTTACACAACAGAGCACTGATCTGCGATTTTCTGTTGATTTTTTTCTTGTTCCAAAACAGGTTTGTCTAGTTTCAAATATTTGTCACTGTGCCAGATTGTTGGATTATGCTGTCAAATAGAATGAATATCGAATAAGTTACAGATGGTTGGGAATATAATTTGAATGTGAAGTCTGTAAGTTTCCTCTCCGAGAGCCTCTCATTGTATCATTTCCTAGAACGTCAAGTTGGTCCGTTTTGTCATGTTATTTGTTAAGGTTGATCATTTCAAAAAATTACCTTGTAATCGAACTAATAACGTCACATCGAGACTCCACACTACTCTCAATTTTTGAGCTGTCTTTGCGTTTCATTCCTATCTGATTGACTTCTCTTATGGAAGGTTTTGTGCTGGCTCAAAATTGTAAGGGAATTCAAATTCACTCGACTGAATTTTTCAGGTTCTGCGATGTGCTTACTCGACAGTATACACCCCCACTGGGGCTTTGGCTCCCCGAACGAGGAAATCCGAAAAAATGTTCGCCTCTGCGGTGGATGCTGTCAAAGATGTACCGGACGGCTCGACCATCCTGTTCGGTGGTTTGTATTCTTCCTCCATACATTTACAACAGTTACATTTACAACAGTCCATACATTTACAACAGTCTTATCTCAATAGGTTTAGAGGCGGCTGGATTTCAGGGGGAAAAGGCGCGGTCTAGCTTGTAATCTAGGCGAATTTTCGGCGTTTTTGTTATTTCCAGCATTTAGTTATTTTGAGGCATTTTTGTAGAGACCTTTCAGAATGGTATGTTCTCACTAGACCATGTACGTCACACAAAGCATGCCTAGGATACAAAACAATGTCTGAAGCTTAATTGGCTTGATGACGGATACATAAATTCCAACTGAAGTAGGTACCTACTCGAATATTCTCGTTGTTAGTTGTTATGAACCAACTAATGTTTGAATAATGAGTGCACGGTTGACTTGCCCTCAGCTGATTTGTACGAACAGCATCACAGTGAAGTCAAGTGTTCTCACCTATTTCTTAAAAGGTGTATGGCTTCATGGTCATTGGCAGGAATGCAAATAAGCAAAATCTGCAACACCACATTCAGGTTTGATAAAACAGTGGAAGATGAGGCTTGCAGGACCTGCAGTGCAGGTTGAGGAAGAAGCCTTGTAAAACCACTGAACCTGATACACTGACCTGAAATTAATAGAGAGTTTTCGCCACGTCAGGCGCGACGACTTGAAATCGTGACGACTCGAGACAGATGGGGCCAGCAGACGCAGATGCTAACTTTTTTTGGTGGATTTCGAGTCGTCACAAAATAAGGTGCGGACTCGGGAAGTGACACTAAACAGCTACCGACCTGTGAAGTCACTAGAAAATGGCCAATAGAGAACAGCTGATTCGGACTCCGGGGGGTCTCGAAATGAGTTTTTCAGATCGAAAATTAGAATATTTGCCGTATTGAAAAAGCAATAAATTTATTACTACTTGGATAGGTAGGTAGGTACCTCTTTACATCCCTTTCGGACCCTACATTGCGATATAAAAACCTACCTACTGATGATTTTGATCGTTTTCACCTTTAGAAAGTAGTGAACAACACTAGCTTTTCCAGACCTCTTACAGCATTTTTTGGGTCTATAGTACTTTACTACCGATTTTGCAGTAGCTACCTTTCTACTTGTTTCTTGTTTGTTTAACAACACGTCCGTAACATATCTATAGATAATTTAGAGTAGCTAGGTATTTCGTTTCTACCTACCAGGACGTGCGGACTATTACAAAAACGAAAGTAAAGATCTATCAAACTAGGATAGATGTACGAACTTATAGACGTAACACCTAAATGCAGATATCCATAATAACTATAACCAAATACCTACTACAGATATATAATAATTAACCAAATACCTACTATTGTGTGAAAGGAAGGTATTTTTTCTAAGGTAATAAACTTGATATCTGTTGTGAGAGCATTTTTTCCAATTTGTCATGCAACTTACAAGTACGATGATCACAGCAAGCGGAACTATCAATTGAAATCTTGAATGATACCTACTTACGTGAACTGACTCTCGTCGCCTGTTTATTGTAGATCTGTAGTTAGGTGTGTTGGTAGATGAATAAATAATATACAACATTAAATAAAAAACAAGGGCGCATTTATTCAGAAATTTCATTGACATTCAAACAATGTAAAATTCGCACAGATTCAACAATAGTATACAATGGATTCACTTGATCTTGATGCGAAGATAACAGAATTCTGGTGACGAGTAGTTTGTTTCGAGAGATGAAAAACTTGATAATTCCCGGGAAAATGAAAACTGTTCTACAAATCAAAGCTAAAATCGAGAACCAAAACACGGGAGTCGAACGTCGGACACAACACAAAATCCTGCTACATCCGTTCTAAATTGAAACTGGTTATAAAAGTGTGAGGTTATCAAGGGTACAGTTGTCAAGAAAACCGTCGTTCCCGACGCCGCCAAATGCCGGCTTTTGCCGGCGTCCAAGATGACCGACCTCGCCGTCCGAGTCGTCACGCATGCGCAGTCACCATTTTCGGACGGTTGCATGGATATTACACGCGGACGGTCGTCACAAAAGACGTGGCGAAAACTCTCTATTGTCTTGGTCGAAGTATGTACCCAAGAATATCTGACAAGTGAATAATATAATTTTGTTCTTTGCGATAATGAAAATAGTAAAGAGTTTTTAAAGGGTTGCATTACAGAAATGATAAATTCATAATAAATTCACCTGTAGGATTTGATATTGAAGGAGACGATCGAAATATGTGTAGTTTTGCGGGGCTTCAATAATATCATATCGTGGAGAGTTGAAGTTTGCGAAACCAATTTGAATTAATGAAATCAACGGCAAGAACTGCGAGACTTTGCACTGATTGTTCAAATACTAATTAGAAATACTAGTAGAGCATCTAGAGTTCATCATTGAGTTGGTTCCAGTGTTGCCAAGTTGGGGGTTTTTCGTGGTTGGTTCAGGGGGTTTTGGTAGCCGCTTGTTGGCAACACTGGTTGGTTCTGAGTCGTCAGTACTCTGGACTGCGGTATAACTGGGCTGATGATTTTTTCGAATTGGCTTTCTGAATTTCTAGTTGAGCTCCCTGAGCAAAGAAGAAACAAATTTCATTACGAAGGCACCCACAACTCTCAGATATCGATGTTTTTAGAATCGAATGAGACCACTTAGTGCTAAACAGTAAATTATTTAACCGTTGTGATCAAGGATGTTAGACTACAAGGTAGGGGTCACGAGCCGCGGCGCTTGAGGTGATGACGTAGCTCGGTAACCACCCGCCCTCTAAAGGCCCTTCTTTCCCCATGCTACACAACAGTATTTTCTCTTTTACTTCTAATTGATGGGTTTCATTCAACTCCAAATTTTTTCAATAATCAGTTTTATTAATTTTATGCTTACATTAAGACATTAGAAATTGATTAGAATGGATTTACGTTTTGAAAGTATGTATAACTGTAGATAACTAGTAATTTCTTCTTTTTTTTAAGTGATAATTTTTTTCATCTTCTTGGAATTCTGGCGGTTTCCACTGGAGGATCATTTTTTGAAGAGTTTTTTCTCCCGAGCTAGTCTATTTAAATTCTTCATTCTGATGAACGTTCGTGTTCTGACATAACACAGAACCAAAAAAAAAATCGTCTATGTGAGGGTTGAACTCCTGGATGCGAGTTTTCAACGTTGAGAAAATGTTTGCATTTTTGTTGATTCCTTTTCTATGGTATTTAATGAACTCCTCCATTGCCTTTACGTCCTTCATGAAGCTCTTATTAGGTCGGATAAGCCAACTCCTAGATAAGGTTCCCCACCCACGTTTTTTTGGAGGATGTTGGCACATCTTGCGAATAACTTCCATAAAGGGCTGATTTTTCCGGTTGCTTCTTTTTGAACCGGTATATCAGATATCCCGCTAGCATTTCGAATAGTTCTCCGTTTTTTTTGTCAGGATATTCGTCAAAATTTTCTTCGAACTCGTTTTCAAGTTCAATTTGTTCTATTTCAAGACAAATTGAAGACAAAAAAAATGAAAAACAAAACAGAATAGAACGAACTTGACAACGTACTAAAACGGAACGGAATATAGCGAACTTGACCACTGGAAGACTGGAATATCGTCGGTGAAGCGGCAACATGCTATATCTCAGTTTTCCCAAGTTTTCAGGAGACACAAAAAACTGTTTAAATTCAATACTACTTCCTTGAAACAGAAACTTTTGACAATTCCATCAACAATTAGGCCCATTTCATCAATTTTGTCGGATTTTACCATATATTTTCAATTAATTAAAAAGTTACGTGAGTTATAGCATGTTACCTCATTTTACTCTGAGTTATAGCTAGTTACAGTCCCCGTCGAGCAAGAGTTATCGCGTGTTGCCAATGAGGATATTTAGTTATAGCAAATTAATCATTGCAGTAGTGAACGTTTTCAGGGTTATTAGAGTGCCCTAGCTTAAAAACTCACGAAATAAAGGTATCGTTTTTTCACCAATTTTAAATTGAATTGAATGTTTAAAAATCTTTGAGACCACCCGGAGTTCTGCAGGACAACCCGTTCGCTCCCTACGAGTACTTGAAGGTTTTCCTTCGATAAAACAGAATCACGAGTGTGAATCATAAAAGAGGTCAAATTTCCGTTCAAATTTTATCTGACTAAAATGCGATCGCTGTTCATTTCTTCGACTTTTGCTTTCTGAGCAACCAGCAATCAAATTTCCATATGTACTTCTCTATTTTTCGAATCGAGTGTGAAGCGTTTAATTCTTTCTAATAAACTTTATTGTGACGGTGTGAATGCAGTATAATTGTGTAGTAGGTAAGTAGTACCTTCCAATGGGTAAGAAAAAGTTGGTAGGTAAAAAAAAGCTTCAAATCATTGCCCAAAGGTTTATTATTTTCTGTATAGATTACCCATCTGTATAGATCCCTCCCTACCAACCATAGGTATCTACTACCAACTGGGGCATTTTTGATAATTTCAACCCTTCATTTCCATTTGGTTGGAGGTTGGGGTTTTTGTTTAGCAGAAATAGTATGGTTCAGTAAAAATATTATTAAACCAGAGGACCAAATAAAATCAAAAACAGATAAAAATGAAAAAGATTAGAACTTGATTCCAATCGAAATTTGGTCACCAACAAAACGCCAGTTCTAAGCGTGCCTACCTTAAATATATTGTTATTAAAAGAACAACTATCAGCAACATCCCCTTTGAATAGAACTTGGATCGCAGACAGATTCGTCCTGACAACATTATAATAAGGTAGGAAAATTTTCTTAGATTTGGATCGACGCATTGACAGACAAGATAACGAAGAAAGTTCCTAAATATTTTGTTTAGTAATGGATGCATTCCTGAAGTCGTCCCGTTAGATAAGCCTTAGGTTAATTTAAACCTTTGAAATTTGATTTGTAAGTTTTGGTAGGCAGTCCGTCGGAGTTCACATCCGTATTCAAGGTGAAACACACAGAAGCACATGATATACGTGGTTTCTGGTGACCTGGAACCATCGTGGCACCACTACTAGTTGCACTACTAGTTGTGACGAGAAGAATAATTCATGAAAATCCAGAGGTATATTGATAATATTCCCTCAATTTCAAGGCTTGAGTACAATTAGAAAGGTATAAAGGAGCCAAAATATAATATCGTATATTTTGTGAATATTATCCCCCTACTTGCCGCCTCCCTATGCTAATTTCGATACCAATGGAACTGCCTCTGTGGTTTTCCAGCGGTGATTTAGTTACAATTTCTTATGCTAACTAAGAGATTTTTAACGTTACTAATTCAGGATTATCTAGAGCACTATTATCAAGCGAAAAACCAGGACACAATTCACAAAATGAGTGCAAAAACAAGGAAACTTACCGGCTCATCTATGATGCGGCGCTTCCTAGTCAAAACAACGTTGACAACAATGAGTTATCACTTGTTGCTTTCTGATTTGAGTTATTTCAAGTTGGCAATACTGTCAATAACTCGGAAACGAATCATTTTTTTGCCAAACTGACTTCACCAATCGATCCGGCGGGAAATTTTGAATAAAGATTGATGTATAACTCATTTTGGTAAAAAATTGAGTTATAGCATGTTGCCGCTTCGCCGACGATATGAATGTAAGGATGAGTGAAAGGTCTCTCGGTGGTTACCGAGTGACGTCACGTCCCTGGGGATTCCCCAGTTTCCATTTTCGCGACCCCTACCTTGTAAACCAATGCCCTTGGTTGTGATGTAATTTGTTGCGTTTTGCTTCCGAGTCTACCAAGGTAGCGGAACCGGTTTTTACTTTTCAAGGTTGAAAAAAATTTTCTCCAAAATCAAAATTTCCACTCGCGTTTTACATTTTAGGCCTTCCCGAACAATTTTGGTTCCATGTCTGTCATGAAATCATTGTAACGGGCAAAACTATAGGAAGTTATTGTCCAATTTCGATGAGATTTTCAGGAGTCCCCTGCATGATTAATGCAGGAGGTGCATTTGCTATGCTTCAACCAGTCTGGAGATCCACACAGCTCAGCTTAAGTGAGCTGTGAATGACTCCGAATCTTCGAGTCCAACGTATAATCTGGGTCGCTGTGCGGATGTGAGACCTGGTTAGGGTTGGCAAGCATAAGCTCCAAGCCTTCGTCAACAGAAATGTCCTCGCACGATAATCCGAGTCTGGTGGCCGGGGAATTGGATTTCAAAACAAGTACTTCAAACCCCCATGTCTGAATCTCCCTGTGAAAGGAAGTGGAGGTGGGTAGGGCACACCTTTCGAGAAGAAGCAAATGAAATTCCAAGGCAGGCTCTGGACTGGAACATGTAAGGATCCTGACACCTTGGCCAACCACGGGGTACTTGGCGGTGGAGCCTAATGGCTGAACCCTCCATCCCATGGAGGCAGATCAAGTTCACAGCTATGAACTGGAGCTGGTGCATGGCTTTCAAATCGGCACTATGCGCCTCTAACTCTGTGCGATAGCAACATTAACTAACTTTTAATGGTATTCCAGGCTACCAACGGTGTGATCTCTTCATAATGTTAGAAAAGAGTTGCAGAGTTGTGTTGATATGGCTGAAATCGGTCGTGAGAGGTTTTCGAGGGTGCTTAATACGAATTTGAGGTTAAAAATGTCGAAAATGGAAAATTCCGACTATTGGGAAACCACGTGCATTTGGTAACCTTGTCATCAAAGTCGTGTTTGTCTTTCGACTTAATTTCACCGAATTCTGCTTGCATTTTTCCTGAATAGTTAATGGTGTGGGTCAGATGATAATCGGGTTGATTTTGGAAAATAAGTCTCCTGTTATTTAAAATAACACTTTTTATTTTTTGGGTTATTATTAAAAATAACTTATTTTTGGGAGACATTCAAAATTTATGATTTCAAAAAATAACTGGAAGAACGGAGCTCTTCAACGTGAAGCGGAAACACTCGCTGATTGGCTGTTCAGATCGCCATCCCCTCCCCTCGTTGCCCGATGGAATGAAAATCGTGTTATCTAAGAGGAAAGTTTTCAAACAAAAACAGGGGAAACCTCATTTTCTCCATCTTGCTTTTTTTATTTTTTCTCCTCAGTACTTCGATTTCGATCTTTACTTGTTTTGTGAAATGTTGCCTCCGAAGACTATTTGAAGTGAGATTTCACGATCTCAGAGCTTCAAGCGGCCATACATGAACTAGAGCTGGTTGACGTCATCCTCCCGGTTTTTTTTAACACAGAAAGTGTTTTTGCGATGACCTACCGAAAAAAAATCGTCACGAAAAAGCGACAGAAAAAACCGTTACGCGCCTTTTATAATGATTTTCACGTGCAACCAAGCCGTTGGTAAGGAAATAGAACTCCCGCAGTGTTCATTGCACAGAAATTGTTCACCATTCGTTGGAAAGCTCTCAATTTATATAGTATTTTTCTTGCAGTTACATATTTATTTATATAACATTTATAGGGTTTTAGACCAAATTAAATGTCTAACAATTATTTATTTTATTATTGCCAAAGACTCCACATTTATTATTGTTGTTTTTTATTTAACGGATGACTAGCATCGCAAAAACACATTCTGTGTTCCTATGATTTCATACAGAGTATGGAAAAATAAATAAACCGGGGGTGCAGGGGGGCGGAGCCGAGTTTTTTTTTAACATTCATATTTTCTACATGGTTTTGTTTATTCGTAAATTAGAAAGTACGGGCTGAAAGTTTGTCGTAGGGGGTTTTTCGAGGTGCTGAATCCGATTTTGGGGTAAAAAAATAGGAAATTCCGACATGGTGAAATTCCTCGTTGACATTTGGTAAAAAAGAAACAAACACCCTCTCTACTTCTTCCTCGTGAATATTTCCCTTCTCTGTTTTTTGCTGACGTGAAAATCATTTCGAATCTGGTGGCCACCACTATGTAACCAGGTTTTTATCATACAGATGTTGCATAATGTGAAATCCTTGTCATACAACGTCACTGGCTGATAAAGACAATTTCGTACCTAGCAGCAGATAATAGACCAGAAACACCGAGATATTTTATTTATATTATTTATCTTGCGTTCTCATTTCCCCTGTGTCATCTGAAGGTGCTTGTTGAATAAAGAGACGATTGTTTTATTAGTAATTGACAATTCAGCTTGTTATTGAAAATAATAAACCAAAATTCGACCTTTTTTTCAACTAATTTAAAAGAGGATAAGAAGCTTCCTACTTAATAGCTGGAAAACCTCGTATGTTCAACCTCTCCTTAAATTTATTGGGGAAATTATTTACCAAGCTTCAATGAATAATATTTTGCATAGGTATTTGCGTTCGTATCTAAGAAATGGTCACGTGAATATTTTTTCCCCCTTTTTGAACTTAGAAGGGACGAAACTAGGCCTTTTTTCAACCTTCCAAGACTTTTCGTTTGATAATACCAATACAAGTTCGTTTGTGATAGATACTACCTGTAGTGGAAGCGTACTGGGCCCATAACCTTTTAAAATACACGTAATAATGATTTATGAGAACAGGAATGGTAGCAGCCCAAACCAAGTCTTGAAACATACTTTTTTATTTATGTTTAGGTCGAGTTGAATCGAACATCGACCTACCGTTTATATCAATCGATATTATAATCAAGTAATTCAACACTAAAAGCCTTCTTTTCCTACTTTTTGATGGCCTAAATCCATTAATTACGTAATAAAGACCTATAACCACTACATCCATTCCTAAAGCCTTCTTCCAACCCTTTTTGTATGAGACTACCATTCAAAGTTTGCTTACAATAATTGAAATGTTTATTCTCACAGTCCGAAGTATATCGTTCATTCATTTCGGTTCGAGTTTCCTCAAAAATAACAGAACTTGCGTGTATTTGATTACTAAATCGTTCGTATTCGTGCGAGTGGGCTGCTACGTAGTTTTGTCGCCCTAGTTCGTTCCCCTTGATCTACAAGGTCATCTGCAAGAATAATTCCGAGGAACCTCTGAATAACATTGAACTTCTGTCGTCTAATGTTTATGTAAATGAAATCGGAATTTCATTCATCCAACTCATTACTGAAACTATCATTAAAATGTAGCACAACAGTCTGTCAAGCTGTATGAGCTGTTTTGAAAATTGACTCCTTTTTAACCCTTAATATCCTGAGGTATCTTTTAGGAAGACCGATTTTTACATAGAACATTTTATTCAATTTTAAACCAAAACTGATAGGTAGCTGTTGGCTATCTTGATAATTCAACTATCAAATGTTTATGAAACTAAATTAGCAAAATAATTCTCAGAACCCAACATTCCACCAAGGATTTTCCCAAGTTTCCTTCTTCTACTCTAACAAAATACGATATAGACAGATTCAGCTGATAGCGATATCCTTGGAAAGATCATTCTTGACCTGACAGACTGTGATGGGGCATTTTAGGTACCTTCTGGTCAAATATTCTATAGATTTGTCAAAATACATCTTAACTTGATGAAAAATAATTTTTTTAACAAACAATTGAACATTTTTTTAACAGGTGAGAAATTAAGGGTTAATAGAGAGTTCCTAAACTGCATCTTGCTTAACGGCGAACGTTACAGGCATCGCCGTTATGAATCTGTCTAGGGCGAGTCAAATCGGATGCTAACCCTAGATGAACGTTAGCGAAAATAACGGCGATGTTGAACAATTTTACGGCGATGACAAAAGTGACGCGAAAGTTAAAGAGACAGGAATTTCTGGCTTCGCCGTTAGATCCTCAGTTCTCTACTGTTGGCTGCCTTCGTTTTTCAAGTTCGTTGTTCGCTATTTCAAGTACATCTTGTCAAGGTGTTTGTTCGAGATGGATCATTTTATGAATTTGTACGTTGCAGGTCTACTTTCCGCTGAAGATATGATCACCGTGCTGGAGACGAACGTCGAAAACGTTCCACGAAGACGGCGGTTCTCGGAGTATGGGCGTTTCTCACTGCCAAGTCTATCTTACTACAAGGTAAGGAATCGTATTGTTATTTACTGTGATAGGTACTCACACATAGCCTACCGACTTATTGGTATTTTCAACTACTTTGAGTGAGAAGAGAATAGCAAAATCCCTAATTGTGTGCGGTATAAATTTTGTTCCAGATTCCGGGAAACGAGTACCTACCTACTAACGAACATTTCGGAGTTCCCGATGTCTTTTCAGAACAAAATATATTTATTTCACTCAACCCAATATCTATTCAAAATTGATGAATCGCTATTTTACTCATGTAAAGTTTCATGTACCTAACTTAAAAGACTGAATGAACATTATAATATTATTGTATTCAATAAAACGTAAGATTTAATATAACCTAAGTTATTTCTACCTTCACATTCATATTTCAATATCAAGTCAATTTCATGTTACAATTTTCATCTATCTCGTCATACGTCATCTAACTATGTCGATTACGGATATTAAAAGAATCATAAATTCGTGGTAAATAGTTTTTCAGGTAAAAGAAGGTAAGTTGGTATAAAATACAACTATCAGCGTGATTATTTGAGCAAAAATGATCAATTTTAGGGTTTTTCTTAATTTTTGGAAGTTTTTATGCAGATAGGTACACATTTTATAGAATAATTAAAAATTAACTACCTATTTTCTATCTCAACTATTTTAATTTTAAGGTACCTAACAATTTCCGAAAATGACGATATAATTATTTTTTATTGTTTTAATCTCACTTACTGTCACATGGACATCATCATTCAATATTGATATAAAAAATTCTGTTGATAATTTGCTGGGTTGTCAAAAACTCAATTCCATTGGAAATACTTTCTAGACTAGGTTTAATAAAGTGCTACGTAGTTATATTAATTAATATAATAATAATATCAATTAATATAATTAATTAATAAAAAAATCAGTTCGAAAAATAATAAAACTTCAAAAAACCACTCATTATGACGATCGGAGATTAAGTATTTTTTAAATATTTACCAGAAATTATATACGGATGTATCAATTTTATTCTCACAATCATTTAATTAACAAAACTAATAA
Organism: Apolygus lucorum; assembly: GCA_009739505.2. Lineage (NCBI taxonomy): Eukaryota > Metazoa > Arthropoda > Insecta > Hemiptera > Miridae > Apolygus > Apolygus lucorum. The sequence continues at coordinate 5,108,908 of CM019174.2, read as the reverse complement.
CCCACAATACGGGAAAAATGCACACAGCTACTCGGAAACTGAAATATGACTTCGAATAGGTTAGAAAATAAAGAGCGTTCTAAGCTCCTTTTTTCATAAAGACAAGCTACCAAGGTACGTTTAATTTCACACCTAACTCCCCACTGACATGGATCATCAGATTCTGTTAACAGAGTACAAAAATATCTAAAATTTACTTGTAATTTTACTAACACTGAATGTTGTCGTTGTTACTCGCTTTGATCTGCCTTACAATCGGGAACATGAGGTGAGGTGAGGCTTTGTTTTGAAATTGATGTTGGTGGTTGCAAAACTGTTACCGGCATGTCAGGTTCACTCTGCTCTAACGGCGGCCGTTAGTCACATCGACGTTAGCAAGATCGCCGTAAGTTAGCGGCCAGAACGTTCGCCGTTAGTTGCTCGGACGTTATTTGATCGCCGTAATTTTCTGCGCATGCGCAGAAGGTGATCTACGGTCGCCGTTAGCTTCGCCGTTATGCCAAAATCATCTTTAGGAACTCTCTAATAATAACGATAAAATGCATGTTCATCACGATTCTTCTCCTCAATCATCAATTATTCTAAGTCCCGAAGATATTGAATGTCCTTATTCTTATCACAAGACTCAAGAATTCCTTCGTCTTATTTATCATCACCTCATGGTTTAGAATGGGGTATTTCGGTGGGTCGGAAATTCAGGTTTTTGACCTCAAATTTGGATTCAGCACCGTTGAAAACCTATATACTCCAACTTTTTGCCCGATGTTAGAATAACATGTGGTAGAAAAATTGCTACGTCACACCCTGCTGCCATTGTTTAAATCTTCAATTTCTAATAAATATGTAAAATTCTAATAAATATTTCTAATAAATAGGTAGGTATGTAAATTAAATCTTCAATTTCTAATAAAATATGTAAATTTTGCCAGGTTTTGGACTGTGCGGGATTCCTGAAAACTTGATCGCAGCTCTCATAGAAGTGGGTGTCAAAGACCTCACAGTCGTCTCTAACAATGCAGGAGTCAGTGATTTTGGTTTAGGTAAGTTATTAGTTCCTAGGGGTACAGAATCTACGTATCATCAAAGCGTTGTAGGTTGGCACTACAATCAATCGGAATAATCGATCATTTAGTAACTATAAGTTTTCTGGATAATTCTAGATGATTCAATCGAATTTTGACAGAACAACCCTAAAGAGGGCTATTATAGCCCTCTTTATACCTATAGGTACCTATAATAGACACAGAAACACCACAGAAACCACAGAAACACACACAGAAACTCCACAGAAACACCCACACAGAAACCACAGAAACCACACACACACAGAAACCACAGAAACCCACAGAAACACAGAAACCCCCCCACAGAAACTTTGCATCCCTTTGGCGCATTCTTCTGGAGAACATAGAACTACTTATCTCTTATCATCAAGCAAATTCCCGCACACAGAAACACCCACACAGAAACCACAGAAACCACACACACACAGAAACCACAGAAACCCACAGAAACACAGAAACCCCCCCACAGAAACTTTGCATCCCTTTGGCGCATTCTTCTGGAGAACATAGAACTACTTATCTCTTATCA
>CM019174.2:4975130-5107215 GCA_009739505.2 Apolygus lucorum | reverse complement strand
CGGCTGGCAGTAATGGTGGCAACCCCCATGAAATCGACTCCAAGGTACCGCCAGACCTCCAACACAGATCGAGAAGGAATGGGGGCTTGTCCTATGACAAAACCCCCATCCACAACCTTCACTTTATGTTGGCGACCCGACGGGACCAAGGAAACCGACCCACATTTATCGGGGTTGACCACGAGTCCACACCTGGTTAGCTGCTTAGCAAATGCATTGAGGGCAATCTGCAAGCCCTCGCGGGTTTCTGCGAGTAGGATAACATCATCGGCAAAGGCCAATGCTCCTACTCGCACCCCAGGGGCGAGATCAAACCCTACTTCTGTGGGCAGCTTACCCAAGGCCGTATCCACGACCAGGTTAAAGAGGAGTGGTGATAGGGGATCCCCCTGGCGTACCCCACGCCCTATCCATACATCCCCTGACACCTCACCTCCTGCCTCGAGGACCGTCACGCCTTCATGGTACAGACAGGCCACATACTCAATTAATCGAGATGGGGCCCCGACACCACGAAGGCAATCGGTCAGGGCAAGGTGACTGACTGTGTCAAAGGCCTTAGCGACGTCCAGAGCGGCGAGATGTAATTGCCGGCGTTTAATACGGGCCAACGAGATGACAGTTGGAGAACTGTAAGGTTCTCCGCTGTGCCATCCGCTGGCCGAAACGCTCTCTGGACGTCACCAATGACACCAGCCACCTGGAGGCGAGATGCCAGTACTTTTTGGAAGTGGCGGAAGACTACCGAGGATACTGAGATCGGTCGATAGCCTCCAGGCCCACTTCCCCCTTTCTTGGGAATAAATACGGTTTGGGTACGGGTTAACGCTTTCGGGGGTCTTCCCGCGAGCATGAGCAGGTTGAGGATGAGCAGCTTAATCGTATTAGGTGCTTTATTCCAGCGACGGGCAGAAATACCATCCGGTCCAGCGGATGTGGAGTTCTTGACACGGCACTTATGTGCCTCGTCAAGTAGCACCGGCGAACACAAAATGCTGCGTAAGGAATCCCTGGTGGAGACTGGGGGGAACCACTCGCTCCCCAGGGTTGTGGCTGGGAGCACTCAAAAGTGGCTCCCAGAAATCCACAAACTCCTGAAGAGGGGGCTGAACTTGATCTTCCCCAGGCTCCTCCAGTACCTCCGCAGCTACACGTGCCGGATGCTTCCTCCACAAACTCTGAACCCGGTGGTACTCCTGCCATCTTGCTTGCTTAGCTGCTCTGCGACCTCCACGCAACACCACTCTGGGAGGAGGTCCCCCTGGTGCTGCGCCACGGTCGCATCCCCAACCCGCGGGAAGATTCTCCCTAGATAGGCTGCAACCTCGTCCTCCAGGTTGTCCAGCCCTTCAGCAGCCCGCCTCGCCAGATCCTGCAGGTAGGTGCTTTCATAGCCTTCAATACGACCTACCTGCCCCCCGAGCCTCAAGACTTCGGTCTTCAAATCGGCAAGAAGACCGGAGGTCCCGGGGGAGGGATACTGAATGGCAGACTGCTGGTCCATGCCAGCAACAGGAGATGCGGGAGAAGCCCCACCGCTATTTGCCAGGATAGCTTCCTGGACAAGCTGCTTATAGTGGGGCTTCAGGCGGAGGTTCTTGATGGCAATGACTGTGCGCGTGGGAAAACGTTCGCTTAAATAAACATTTATATTACGTACCCCATTGCGCACAGCCACCACCTCATCTGCCGCCATCCTGCGCAAATCCTCGGAAGCATACCTAGGCTGTACTCTTTCTATTTCAATTGCAGCATTAGCAGCAACAGGATGCTTCCGTCTGACATGGACACCAAGGCCAGACCTGGAGGTGAATGCCCGCTCACAATGGGCACACTGGTGGTCTAAAGAGGCTGTGGAAGAGGAAGAGGCTTATATAGGTAGACTCTGCTGACGCAGATAGCGCTTGGAAAGATCATTCTTGAGCTGACAAACTCAAATTGGGCCTTTGAGTTACCTTTAGCTCCAAATATATAAAAATATAATTTAAAGAATCCGAAAAAACAACTTTTTTTTTGAAAAAGTTGGAAATTAAGGGTTAACAAGAAGAACAATAATATATTGCCAATGGGTGGTAAATTCCCATGTGTTGTTTGGGAATTTACCACCCATTGGCAATATATTATTGTTCTTCTTGTTAATTTGCTCGATATAATAAGTCGTTATATTTGTGAGTGACCTGTACCTGTGCTTACTGTAAGAAGACTTGATATGCCTACCACACATGAAAAGGGTCCTGATCCAGGACGGAAACGTCCTGTAAATAAAAACACAACAACCTGAAGACTTGCCTGGTCATTTTTCCACCTCCATATTTACATTGGACTAGTCAGAAACCTACCAAATTTATATATTTTTATATAAATCGATACATCAATATTTTCTTGTAAACTTTTAATTAAAAAGAAATCATTTGGATAAAATTTTATTTTAATTTTCAAAAAAAAAAAAAAAAGAATGCAGCTATTGCAATAAACTAGAAATTTCTAGAATGGAAATTTTTGAAAATTTCCTTTTTTTTTGTGTCCTTAGGGCGATAATTCGAGCTATTATTTAGCGAAAATTCCAAATTTGCACCAAAATGTTCATGAAAACCAACAAAAAGACGAATTCGTTAGCCAGGAATTTCGAACAACTCAAAATTTCAAACAATCAAAATATAGGGAAAAAACTTAATAATTACTTAATTATAATTATATGTATACCTATTAGCCATCAGCTAGAAAAATTTTTTTTTTTTCAGTAAAATTCATAATTTTTTAAAATTGATTAGGAGGTATGAGTTAATGATTTGATTTCCTGTGCGCAGAATCCTGCAGAGGCCTCGAAGGCGTCTTCACTATACTTGGCTAGATATGACTAGCTTCTGCAATGTTTAAAAAATCCCGTTCCCAGCTTCTTTATCCTAATTTTGCGACAGACTGCGCATCTTTTTCGAGAAATCACACGCCGAGTTGGTGCAGCCGAATTCCCCTTGGGAGGAATCGTGAGAGCTGAGGGGGTTCCGATGGTAATCTGTATCGATCCCCAGTCGAGACTTTTCCTGTAGACTGGTCTGTTACGAGGGCTTTGGGCGAAGGGGGCACTGCCCCCCCCCCCCATCTTATTTTGTGCGTTTCAAAAGTAGGCATCGAGGAGGTTTAATTGTTTCAAGGGCGTCCAAAGTTACCAATGCTTGCTTCAGTAGGTTTGACATCAACCCTGAAGTGGGCTAAACTTAACGACGTGCATTTTGCGTTTCAGAGTATCTTGATCAATTTTGGTACTTGAAGTTTGTCTTCAGCCAATTCCCAGACCCGAACTCTCAATGGGGTATTTCGGTGGGTCGGAATTTCAGGTTTTTTACGTCAAATTTGGATTCAGCACCCTTGAAAACCTATATTCTCCAACTTTTAGCCCAATGATACTATAACATGTGGTAGACAAATTAAAATGTCTTTTCTTTCTTTCGTTTTAAATATGATGGAAAAGAAGAGGAAGATCAACGTTCTAGAGCCTCAATTTGAACCTGCTACCTACCAGTGAGAACATTCCAATCTCTTCTCTGTGCGTGGATACTTTTTTCAAAGACAGTTTTGGCTAGCTACGTCACACCATTCAAATCTTCAATTTTCCTTAGCTTCTCTGATTTTTTAAAAACATTTTCTCGACGAACAGATCCGATTACCGTTATTCCTGAGCCATACTCTTTTGAAAAAAATTGTTTTTTAAATTGACTGAAATACCCCATTGACGATATTTTCATGGTCCTCTAGGAATTTCATCTCCGAAAAACCAATTGCATTCACACACGACCGCGTTGAAGTTCGCCAGTAGGTGCACAAAAATGTCAACATCATCTCAAAGATTGTGTTTCATTTTGGAAATTGAGAGATTCTGACTAATTCTGTACGAATTGTAAAATTTATTTACGTTCAAACTCAACAACAACTGCAACAAGAGTAACAACATACCAAAACAAGCCAAAACAAGCAACCATAACGTAGATGCGGGTGAGTTCACTGTCAAATGATGTGGACGCCCGTTGAATTTTGAATTTTCTGTACGAAATAGTGAAACATACAGAAGTTGGAGCAGTCTTTGTGTGGAAGCTGTACTGCCCATTCGACTTGTTAAGTTTTGTGGAATATTTTTCGACTCAAATTCCGTAATTTCCATTAAAAAAATTTGTTTAGATTTTCCCGAACTAATTCGAAACGTCCAACGACAAAAAATATTGGAAAACCTACTAGGAAGTTGCAACAGCCGTTTACACTTTTTCTTTCGATTATTCACTCAAATTCTCATTTTTGATAAATTTAGGTATTTTGGGCTGCCGTAATAACTAACGTAAAAACAGCTAGAGAGAAAATTTGGAAAAAAATCGAAACATTCAGGTTAAAATTCAAAACGGAAGGAATGTTTCGTAATTTGATGTGGAGGAAAATCAGCTGAACTACCTAATGTGTGACGTACAGCACTTGTTACAAAAATATCGACATTTTGTATCGTATTCGAGTATCGATATTCCATGTATCGTCTGGCATGAGTATCGATATTTCAAAATATCGAGTATCGATACTTTGTGGTCACAAAATATCAATATTACCCGATATTCTCAAGGAAAATGTTTTAGCCATGGTCTAGCCAAAAAAGCTAACGAAATCTGGGACGGCAACAAGGATACCGATGATACGGAGCTAAGGATCGTGTAACCTATGAGATATTTTGTTATGACGCGGTGATTATATAAGATTCTGATTTAGTGGGAGGAAAGTAGCGAAATTATGTGAAACGCGTGAGCTAAAACACATTCTGTGTTTCAATAATTTCGTCCGAAGTATGTAAATAGAGGTAACCGGGGGTCCAGGGGGCTTGCTGCTTTAGTTTTCATCACTGTTCATTCATTTCTTCCTATCCGTATTTACACAGTACTATAGTTAATATAATATATAGCGAATATATTGACGTATATGGGTCATTTTCCTAGAAAGGGACAATCGGTATCCCAAGATTTCAGAAAACTTAAAGTTCGACTCAAGTTCTGCCAAAAATCAGGGATTAACCTCACACCATACTGATTGAATTTCGACGAAAGAACACACAGTGGGACTCTCAATTAATTAATTAAAAATTAAAGAAGAAAACCTATCGAAAGAAACCTATTGGCGTGGTTATGAAGAACACTCGGAACCCCATCTCCATGAGGAGCGAGAACTGGGAGTTATTCCAAAAATTGAACCAAGGCGGGACACAGGTGTAGAAAAGGGTTAAACCAACGTGGAACACGGTTTTAACATGTTTAATGTTTTAGGGCTGGGGGTCGTTCTGTGAATTCCGACACGCAAATCTGCAACGTTTTTTTTCTTAGTTACCACGGACCGATTTCTTAGTTACCACGTTATATCGGCTCCATTTGGGGTCTAGTTGTACCAAGATGGTCACTGATCAGCTGAGTGAGCTCCAAGGCCATTTTCTCTCCTGTTGAACGCAGGAAGCTGAAATTTGAGAAACAGGGTCAATGGAGAATGCTGCAGGCGCCTGAGTGGTCACTGATCAGCTGAGTGATCGGCAATCTAATTTCTCCCTTGCGAGGAAAAACATTAAACATGATTTAATGTTTTTCCCTCGCAAGGGAGAAATTGAACAGAGAGTTTTTTGTTACTTGCTTTCCTCATATTTTGTTTTTCTGATAGCAACCTAGAAACCTCCGAAAGTAACCAAGTAATCTCAATTTATCGGTTTTTCGAGCCAAAACTCGGTACCAGCGGATTTTTACGGTTGCTGAATACAGTTTTGAGCTCGAAAAATGTAAAGTTTTTAAATTGCAACGGAAAATTCAAATTAAATGGTTAACAACTTGAAAAAAGTATCCTATCTGCCACCATCACTGGCAGATGAAAGACACAAGTTCCTAGGCGGCACTTAGGTTATTTAGCTTTTCCCGCGTTCTGGTGCTGTTCTGCTGAAGTGTAAACATATCGCTGGAACCAGCTCAGTAGAAACAAGAACTAGAGACTAAAAAGAAAAAATAATTTCGATTTCTTACCGTTTCACTGAGGGCAGATGAAAGACAGACGGTGACTGTGACACCACGTTTTTGCAACTGAAACCACTTGTGCACGCCTCCACTTAGAAGAAATACGATTCCCGCCGCTTTCTTTGATAACCTAACGACTAACTTCACCTCTTACAGTGGTAGTAAAACCGCGGGAAACGATAAAAAGCCGCCAAAATACGAAAACACAAAAAAGGCAGATTAAAGACAGAAACCTCCGGACAAGCACATTTTATCCTCCTGCTCGCTTTATTTGCTTCTGAAAAAATCTGCAAACCCATTTTTTTCATGTCTAGGTACATGCAATAAAGAATCACTACAAATTCAGGCCGCTACTTTCATAGGTGATTCACAGTGTTCAAGCAAAGTTGACTACCTAGGGGTCCGGACATGGCAGATTACTGGACATTTAGCAGTTTAAACTTTAATTTCTATATTTTAGCGTGAATAAGTGCATACTTTATTGATTGCCCGAAGTAGAACAAAGTTGATAGTTTATGGAGAATTTTTTTTAAACGCCTAAATCATAAAATGGGCATTCGGAATCTTCTCTGGACAACGATTGGCCCTTTCTGGGAAAATGACCCATATATGTCTTTTGGCTTGGGGTCATGACAAAATAAGCGTGATCTTGATCAAGAAATGTAATAGGTAACTAAGTTGTTTAATTTTTAGTACAACGTTTTTCTTGGATATTGAACAAGGGAAAATTGTATTCTGAGAGAAAAAGCAACATTTATATAAAAAATTTAGGTTTAGAACAGCTCACGTTTGGAGATGTAACTTTTTTTTGGTTCGTCCTACTGAGTTCAGATTTTTACCAACCAACTAGAATATTTTGAGGATTAGCCCCTGAATTTTTCATCAAAATCGGACGAACCATTGAAAAAATATCGCAAAAGAACCCAAATTGCTGCCGCAGCAAGGAATTTACCCTTAAACTACTAATTAGTAGATTAATCTACTCTTTATTCTTCTGAAGCCAGGTTTATGAAATACGCCAAAATGTATAGTTCTAATTGTTTAAATATTTACGTGTATCGATGGATTATTAAACAGACGTGTGAATCTTCCTAGATAAAATATGAGAATTTTCAGTATATATTTATCCCACTGTTTGAAATAAGTAGAAATAATCTATGAAACGTAATGTGAATTTATATCGCTCTTCTACTTTATCAACGTGATAATGCAATCATTCACCTATTAATGTGATTATGATGTATTTAAAGTGCTGAAATTACGTTTCTATTCGAGCTTCAATTAAAATATAAAGTTTTTCATCTCCCTCAAATTTATTCATAGTTGAAAAGATGAGTTTTTTTTTACGTTGAAAGAGAACGGAAAGAAAACGTTCATTTTCCCGCCAAAACCTTACCCGTTCTATTCTAGGGGATTTTTCCCCTTCTCTCTTTTCTCTCGGGAAAGTGGCTCATTAAAGCCCCTTCTGTGCCCTGAAGACGATGGAAACTTTTGTGAGAAACTCCTTTGAGCACCGATCCGCCCTCTCTTGTCCTTCCAATAACCCAAACTGGCTTCCACTTCGCAATATGAAAAGGGAACTTGAGGGAGTCAACCTCATTAAAAACTAATTCCGCCTCTTTCCACGTGGCTTTTTATTTCTATTTGTCTTTTTTTTCGTTCGGAGCCGAAAGTCCTATCGAAGAAGTATGACTCGAGAGTGCGAATTTTCGGAAAAGTTTGGTTGACGACTGCTTATTGATTTCATCACGATACTCATGAAACGACGATTTTGGAATTCGCACTTAGTTGAGCACTCGATTGTGATTCCTGACCAACCAGGAGCCAAAATAATTCCGTTATGAATGAGGGAACCCGCATCTTGGGCAACCTATACAAGAAATTAATAAACCGTTGTGTAATAATTTGCAGCATTTTTAGAATCGAATGAGACCACCTAGAGCTCAGTAGAACCCACCGTTCGCCCCTAATAAGATGAAAAATTCTTTAGAGAAATCTGAGGCTTCTAGTTCCTCAGATCACTGCTGGGATGCAGGAGGAGCCTGAACGGGCATATTATAGCTTGCTTATGAGCGATTTATACAAGAAATTAATAAGCCGTTGTGTGATAATTTGCAGTATTTTTAGAATCGAATGAGACCACCTAGAGCTCAGTAGAACCCATCGTTCGCCCCCAATAGGACGAGGAATTCTTTAGAGAAATCTGAGGCTTCTAGTTCCTCAGATCACTGCTAAGATGCAGGAGGAGGCTGAGCAGGCATATTAAAGCTTGCTTATGAGCGATTTATACAACAAATTAATAAGCCGTTTTGTAATAATGTGGAACGTTTTTAAAATCGAATGAGACCACCTAGAGCTCAGTAGAACCCATCGTTCGCCCCCAATAGGACGAGGAATTCTTTAGAGAAATCTGAGGCTTCTAGTTCCTCAGATCACTGCTAAGATGCAGGAGGAGGCTGAGCAGGCATATTAAAGCTTGCTTATGAGCGATTTATACAACAAATTAATAAGCCGTTTTGTAATAATGTGGAACGTTTTTAAAATCGAATGAGACCACCTAGAGCTCAGTAGAACCCATCGTTCGCCCCCAATAGGACGAGGAATTCTTTAGAGAAATCTGAGGCTTCTAGTTCCTCAGATCACTGCTAAGATGCAGGAGGAGGCTGAGCAGGCATATTAAAGCTTGCTTATGAGCGATTTATACAACAAATTAATAAGCCGTTTTGTAATAATGTGGAACGTTTTTAAAATCGAATGAGACCACCTAGAGCTCAGTAGAACCCATCGTTCGCCCCCAATAGGACGAGGAATTCTTTAGAGAAATCTGAGGCTTCTAGTTCCTCAGATCACTGCTAAGATGCAGGAGGAGGCTGAGCAGGCATATTAAAGCTTGCTTATGAGCGATTTATACAACAAATTAATAAGCCGTTTTGTAATAATGTGGAACGTTTTTAAAATCGAATGAGACCACCTAGAGCTCAGTGGAACCCATCGTTCGCCCCCAATAGGACGAGGAATTCTTTAGAGAAATCTGAGGCTTCTAGTTCCTCAGATCACTGCTAAGATGCAGGAGGAGGCTGAGCAGGCATATTAAAGCTTGCTTATGAGCGATTTATACAACAAATTAATAAGCCGTTTTGTAATAATGTGGAACGTTTTTAAAATCGAATGAGACCACCTAGAGCTCAGTAGAACCCATCGTTCGCCCCCAATAGGACGAGGAATTCTTTAGAGAAATCTGAGGCTTCTAGTTCCTCAGATCACTGCTGGGATGCAGGAGGAGCCTGAACGGGCATATTATAGCTTGCTTATGAGCGATTTATACAAGAAATTAATAAGCCGTTGTGTGATAATTTGCAGTATTTTCAGAATCGAATGAGACCACCTAGAGCTCAGTAGAACCCATCGTTCGCCCCCAATAGGACGAGGAATTCTTTAGAGAAATCTGAGGCTTCTAGTTCCTCAGATCACTGCTAAGATGCAGGAGGAGGCTGAGCAGGCATATTAAAGCTTGCTTATGAGCGATTTATACAACAAATTAATAAGCCGTTTTGTAATAATGTGGAACGTTTTTAAAATCGAATGAGACCACCTAGAGCTCAGTAGAACCCATCGTTCGCCCCCAATAGGACGAGGAATTCTTTAGAGAAATCTGAGGCTTCTAGTTCCTCAGATCACTGCTAAGATGCAGGAGGAGGCTGAGCAGGCATATTCACCAATGATAAAGCTGTGGGTGATTTATAAAGCTTTTCCAAGTCAAATTGAAAATTTTCCAAACTGTATCGACAACTTTCCAAACCAAAATGGACACGATCCCAAAACTCTTTTGTTTTGTTTATCAACATTAATCTTACCTTCTTACGCTGCTCAAATGTACAAATATGCTGCTTGTACAAATTGGATGATGTCCTTGCTCGTACAGCAAGTGCAAGCTGGGAACCCCCTTCATTGAATTCTTACTGGGATTTTTCCCAGAATGATGAAGTAATTTTTTCGTTTTTTTTTTTTTTTTTAACAAGTGCGATTTTTAAAATTTTACAGATTTGTTTACAATTATTTTGAGCTTAAACTTTTGAGTTGAATTAAAATTGTCGAATTCTACCATTTTTCCTTAAAACTTTCTTAGTTTAGAAAATTCTCATACTTTTTGGTTAGGAAATTTCTCAAATTCTTAATTTGGTTTGGAAAATTTCGACCTGGAAAAGATATAAGAAAAATATAATAACCGTTGTGTAATAATTTGTGAGAGTTTTTTCCATGACAATCCAGTTTAATTGTAAATATACTCTACTTTTGCAGGTTCGTAGGATGAAGGGCACTACCCGGTGGCAGGATGGTGACGTCACAAGGGGCACCCCACATCCTGCTGGCGTTAACTCTGGTGCTGGCCGCCCCTCCCCTCCCCCTCGCTGCTCGTCATTCCGGTAAACACTTTTATACAGAATTTTTTTTTTGTACATGTGGATGGACCAAACTTCAGGGATCGATTTTCCAACTAATTTACTACAAAAAATGTCTGAGCAATTTTTTCTTAACCCTCTCGAAATACTTTTTTTCCACTTTAAGGTTTTTATTCGTGTTTTCGACCTTGCGGCACTAAAATGGTCATAATTCCCTTATTTCTCGTGCTACTTCAAATCTGAGTACACCGTTGGACAGAGCATTAAATTTCCTATCCGTTTAGAGGGAAACCCAATTTCTTAAAGCCATTAAATGGCTTTTACAAATTTTGTAAAAGTAAACAAATAAGTCAAGTCAATATTTATAATTTTTGCTTCCGAGTCTACCAAGGTAGCGGAAGCTTTGTTTCCACTTTTCAAGGTCGAAAAAAAAAAGTTCTCCAAAATCAAAATTTTCACTCGCGTTTTGCGTTTTAGACCTTTCTGAACAATTTTGGTTCAGTGTCTGTGTGTCTGTCTGTCTGTGCGTCTGTCATGAATTCCTTGTAACGCGCATAACTATACGAAGTTATTGTCCGATTTCAATGAAATTTTCAGGGATTGTGCGGGTTGGTGTGTAGACGGTCCCCTATGAAAATCATCATTCCCGGACTGATAGAAGCGACTGCGCATGCGCAAACGTGAATTCCTTGTAGCGGCCATAACTTCTACATTTTCCATCAGATTTCAATGAAATTTTCAGGGATTGTGCGGGTTGGTGTGTAGATGGTCCCCTATGAAAATCATCACCACAATTTTTAGGGATGTTACAAATTAGTGTTTAGATAGTCTCCTATGAAATTCATTATCTTCGGACTGATATTAGCTACTGCGCATGCGCAAACGTGAATTTCCTTGTAACGGCCATAACTCCCACTTTTTCTACCCGATTTCGATGAAATTTTCAGGGATTATGCGGATTAGGTTGTAGACGGTCCCCTATGAAAATCATCACCTTCGGACTGATAGTAGCCACTGCGCATGCGCAAACGTGAATTTCCTTGTAACGTCCATAATTTCTACATTTTCTATCCGATTTCAATGAAATTTTCAGGGATGTTACAGATTAGTATTTAGATGGTCCCCTATGAAAATCACCACCTTCGGACTGATAGTAGCCACTGCGCATGAGCAAACGTGAATTTCCTTGTAACGTCCATAATTTCTACATTTCCCATCCGATTTCAACGAAATTTTCAGGGGTGTTACAAATTAACTTGTTTTGATGTTTTGAGATTAATTACTATGCATCGGATCATCTATACAATCATGTTATGGATACGAGGAAGCTATGTGCCTCACCCACTTGGCAGACGTTTTTTTCTCAAAATCGCCATTTTTCAGGCTAACGATTCCCCCGTAAAAAATAGCACTATCCTGGTGCACTTTACTGGTAAAACTACCCCAAGATCACACCTTTCCAACGGTACCTATGTCAGTTTCACGGTTTAAGAGGGAAGTTTTTGAAACAATCGAGTTTTATGCGAAAAAACGAGCTTCTTTAGGCATATTCCGCTAGAGAATCGACCAAGTATTATTGCCTTCACTTTTCAAGGATTTCAATAAAAGTCCTCCAAGAACAAATTTCCACTCGTATTTTTAGTTTTAGGCCTTCCTGAACAATTTGGGTACCGTGTTTGTCTATCTGACAGTCGGTCTGTGTGCCTGCAAGCAGATGGCAGAAGCAATACGAAGCTACTGTCCGATTTTGATGTAATTTTCAGCGATGTTCTCTATAAAAATCTAAGCCAAAGCATTAAATTTTCAAAATCAAATACAAAATTTTCAATTTTTTGTCGAAAGTTACCATTTTTAAGTTTTTTGTTTGCCCATAATAAGAAGCGCTCTCGTAAGCCACTGAACTAAAATAAAATTAAAGAAGTTGCGGGAGTTGCTACTTCCTTTACTGATACTGCCTAGTCAATATTAGCAGAAACAATTGTTATTGTAAGGTAGGTACCATTACTGATTGTAAGGTAGAAAGTCATTGTAAGGTAGGTACCATTACTGATACCAGAAAGTGTTGGTAGGTACAATGAAGGACTTTCATTATCGGATTGGAAAGTCAATTGTTGTGAAAAATAAGCATTAAGGTGCGTCGGGGTAAGTGCAGAAATGGGGTAAGTGGGGAATATACCTTTCACAGGCAAACATAAGGGCTGACATGAATATCCTCTGGGTGCTGTAGAGAAGTATGTTACGTTTCACAAAACACCCCTAGAGTGTACTTATTTCGGTTGTAACCTTCACGGTGAGGTTATGATGTACCACATGTGATTTCATCTGTGAGGTCGAGGTGATCAACAAAATTTTTCAACCCGATTTTAACCTGCCTCTACTTGGGTATTGCTAATGACTGACAAGGTAATTATACACTTCAAATTTTGCAGTTTCATTGTTCATATGACAATTTGTTCTAACTTTGGTTATTTTGAAAATAAGACCTCCTTTGCACTTCCCCCGTTTTTTCCTCCTATGGGGGGAAAGTGCAGAGTAAGAAACATCGGAAAGTGTGGAGTTCCGCACTTCCCCCTAAATGGATGACCAAAGGAAGTATGGAGCCTACACTCGAACATAATACTACGTATTTTTCATCTACTCGTGTTGTGAACTTGTGCACTTTTAAGGTAATTGGGAACTTTTTACTCTTGTCTAGCTATGGAGATGGTCCCCTATGAAAAGCATTGCCCCCAACTGATAAAAGCTACTGTGCATACGCAAATGTGTGTTTCCTTGTTACCGCCATTACTTCTACATTTCCCTTTTCCATTTGATTTCGATGAAATGTTCAGGAATTAAGCGAGTTGTGGTGGAGATGGTCCCCTATGAAAGTCATGCACCCCCTCCCCCCCAAATTGAAAGGTTAGTGCAAGGTACTTAGAGAAAGATGTTTTGAGATAAGCTACTAGGTATGAAACGGATCATCTATACAATCGGGTTATGGATACGAGGAAGCTATGTGCCACACCCACTTGGTAGACTTTTTTCTTTTCGAAGTTTTATGCAAACTTTTGCAAGACAGTTAAAAAACGTTCTTATTCATAAGACTGATGACTTAAAGTGATTTACACAATTTTTAATAAAGATTTAAAATTTTGAATATGGCAAGATTTTTGTGAGTTTCTCTATACCACGTTTTAACTTTTCAAAACTGTGTAACTTCATCAATTTCTGTCCGATTTTAACTTTGCAAAAAGCTAAATAATGCCTGAAACGAGCTCTTCCACACACTCTTCCCTTCGCATTTGTAACTCTAACGATATGAGAAATGAAGGGATGCTTTACACTTACCCCATTTAGGCGGGGTAAGTGAGGAGTACGGACAAAAATATTAGTATTGCTCGAAAAACCCACTATAACTCAAAAAAACCTTAAGGGGGTTCATGAGTCAAAATCGAAAATTTTTCGACTTTTTCGTTTTTATTTTTATAAAATTCTGCAGGTTTTCCCAGACGAACTACAAAACTGGTTAGAGGATAGTCCGAGGGTTGTAATGGAAGAAGGAAAAAAAAAATCTAGCTTTAAAAATGAGTTTCTCAGGGTCTACCAAAGTTGAACTGTGCAAATTGTACTCTGCACTTTCCCCGACGCACCTTATTGTTGTTGAAAATCTTCGATGTTATTCTTTTGCTACAAAACGTCAATTTCATGATGTTTATTCTAATTGAACGATGAACTGATTCTTAACGTAGAAAAGATGTGATCCTGATAAATTTCAGTAATAAACTGAAAAAATGGTAACTTTCGAAAAAAATTGAAAAATTTTAAATTTGATTTTGAAAATTTAATACTTAGGCTTGGATTTTCATAGAGAACATTGCTGAAATTACATCACACTAGAGCTGTGAAAAAATCCAGGGGTTGATTCTACTACTAATTACAACATTTTTTACCCTTAATTTTTAATTCGCTCAACAATTCACTTTTATCTCTTTGACGTTTTATTCGTGTTTTTGACATTATATCACTAAAAGCTGTGCTCTTTGGTGCAATTTTCTCCAGTATTTGATTGTCATCATGTATTTTTCCAAATTTGTTATTAATGAAGATGTTTTGAATACTTTTCAGAGTCCATGTGCCTTTTTCCTGAAAGGTGGCAGGGCTCGTGGTTCCAGTCGGGAGTGCGCGTCCCAATAACGATCCTCCTCAACCGATTTTCAACCAAAGGCCGTTGCATAGCCAGCAAAGAGGACAAGTTCCTTATCGCCAACGAGTAAGCAATTCAACACCACTTTAACACTTATTCGATAGCTTAAATCTTGTAAATAACATATGAGGAAAACCAAGGAGGAGCCGTGTTCTTTGCAGATGAGTGATCTGTATAGAAATAATAAACCTTTGTGTAATAATTTGCAGCGTTTTTGACTTTCAATAACTTACAAAAAATGGTTTAACCCTCCAGTTCCTATAACTCATTGGAAAAATCGAATTTAATTATTCCCAAGTGATCTGTAAAGAAAGAATAAACCTTTGTGTAATAATTTGCAGCGTTTTTGACTTTCAATAACTTACAAAAAATGGTTCAACCCTCCAGTTCCTATAACTCATTGGAAAAATCGAATTTAATTATTCCCAAAATTTCATGAGCTTTCGGCACCTAAATGAACTAAACATACAAGTTTAAATTTTTTTTACATTATTTGTCCAAGTTACAGTACCGCACCCTGTAGGGTACAAAAACACGATATCGTAACACTTTTTATTTGAAATTGAACATAGTTTCTCGTGGGCATTTCAACACTTACAGTACGAAAAATTTAGTTTCTCACTTTAGTTCTTTATGGTATTCAAACCAACAATGGACATGCAAGCCAACTCAACAAGCTCTGCACATCAATCTTGTATTTTTATTTATGGCATTTCCTGCTCCTCCTTTGATCACAGGCTACTTTCTAGGTAGGTATTCTCTTCTCCTGTGGTGTTCTTCCATATTTGCTAAGCAGAATCAATCCCAAAGATCAATACAGCCACCATTTTGTTATGATCAGCGACCTCTTAGCATTTCTGTACATTCGCTTCCTTAGCTCATGTGGTAGGAGCTCCGATTCAGAATCGGAACGATAGGAGATCGATCCCCGGTCGAGGGAAGTTAATTTTTGATGATTCAACATTGTGGCGCAGTCGTACCGGACCCGAATGGTCTCCTCAGCATTCTCCGCAGCATAGAATATACTCAATATGATGCACAACGAGAAAATAAGTACAAATTTACATAAAACAAGAAATTTCCAGAGGAATACACATACAAACACGTAGGTAGTTGGTCATGCACCATAAGTTTGGCCAACGCCTAGTGCACACTGTAGGGTGCCCTTCACTTCAACGTACTCCTGAAACGTAATTATTGTGATTCATCCAAACATTTTGACATAAACTGGCACAGAAAACAAAGTTACATACCTCTTTCAGGACATGATGAGCAATAATTCTTCAACACTTTCAGTAACCGCTAAATACAAGCGATTATAGGTCTGCCACAGAAACTTTGCATCCCTTTGGTGGATTGGAGTTTGGATGGTTATAGAAAGTACTGGTTTCCAATAATCTGCTTCAAACTACTATCATATCTTCAATAGTTCCCCTAGAAGCGCTAAAAGTGGTACACAGTCGTTATTCGATTTTTTATAGCCCTAAAAAGAATTGCACCATGGAGGTTGCATCAGGAACTAGAGGGTTAAAAATTCGTATCTGTCCGTTAATTTTTAAATTACAACTTAAATCTAGTTAATCTCGTGACACCTTGGGATAGCTGTGGAATTTCTATGATGTTTTCGGTAACACTATCGACACCATGGTCCAATTAGGCGTAAAGGAGTAGAATAGGTAGAAAAGGTAGCTTCTAGTGGGGCTCGAACCCACAATGAGGAATTTCACCATGTAGGAATTTCCTATTTTTGACCCCAAAATCGGATTCAGCACCTCTAAAAACCCCCTAAGGCAAACTTTCAGCCCGAACTTCCTAATTTACGAATAAACAAAATACGAATGTTTAAAAAAAACGGGGAAATAACGTCATACTGGAATAGTTCATTTATGGCCGCTTGAAGCGCTGAGATCGAGAAATCTATAGTCCCCAGTTGCAAAATTTCATGAAACAATAAAGTTCGAAATCGAAAAACTGAAGAAAAAAATAGAAAAAGCGAGATGGGGAAAATTAGGTTTCCTCTGTTTTTGTTTGATAACTTTTCTCTTAGAAAACACGATTTCGTCGTCCCAATGGGCAACACTGGGAGGAGATGGCGATCCGAACAGCCCAATCAGCGAGCGTTCCCGCTGCACGTCTGTTTTCCCGGTTAGTTTTGAAATTAAAAATTTTGACTGTCTCCCAAAAATAACAGGAGACTTATTTTCCGAAATCAGCCCGATTTTCATCTATCCCACACCATTAACTATTCAGGAAAAATGCAAACAGAAATCGGTGAAATTCCTCACCCCTGCAATTTCTTGACATATCAAATTGTTTGAGAAAAACATTCAATGGAGCCCACAGTGTCAGGGACAACACAAGTTTTGATGAGTAGGTTTGAAATTACCATTTTCAAAATGTATTGTTGTGAAAAATCTAAATAATGTTTTTTCTCTTTTTTCAGAAATAGCAACTGCTTTAGGTGTGTTTCCATCCACGAGGTTCACGAAAATGTCCTGCAGTACAAAGAAAGTGAGTGCACTCCTTCTACTAGAAATGAGCATCGATGGTCGATGCTATCGAACTATCGATGTTTTGCATCCGATAGTCGATGTTTCGAGTCGAAATCTTGGTCTTCCTCAAAACGGATGACACCCTGTGATTCAGCGTCAAAAAATGACGAAAAACATGTGCCACACCTAGGGTTCTCCAAAACCTTATTTTTGCGCGATTGTGGAGTTTCGCAACTTAGAGCGTTCAAAAAGCCAGGTTGCGCGCAATAAAACAAATCGATTCGGGTATGAATTTTTCATGAAATTTGACGTAGAATCTGAATCTGTAATAAAAAAGGGGGAGTTCCATTTGAAAAAATGAAGTTAGCGTCAATTGCGCACGATTGCGCGCAACGTTTTTGCGCAAAAGTATTTTTCCTGAGATCCTCACAAAAAATCATGAAGAATTGCGTTGGTCGGAATTTATTACGCTGTATTTTGCGAAAATGAAGGGGGTGTAACCTTTTCGTGAAACACCCTGTATAGAAAAATAATAAACCTTTGTGTACTAGTTAACAGCGTTTTTCAATCGTTTTCATTGTTCACTCGATTGTTTCGAACATTTTACTGATTCTCATCGTCCTCTTCTTTTTCAGCGTTCTGCTCGTCTCTGGACAGCCTCTCTCTGTGCTCCCAGATCACAGGGGACGCCCTCCTGTACTCCATGTTCCGTCAGAACGCCATCCCCCTCGCTTGTCCCTTCACCGGATACCATACTTTCTTCTACAACCGCGGTACGTTGACTTCCAAAAGGATATCAAATAGTATAAATAATTGTTGGTGAAACAAAACGTCTCTTGTCTTAGAGTTTGCCCTAAACTGCTAATAAATTCGAAAATCGCATTTGGATCTTCTATTTTCGTTAATAGAATCATTCTTGCGTTTAATCTAACTAGAGCAAATCAAAAAATAAGTATATTGGTGAATGTTTTACAAAACAGAAGATTTTTTTTTTTTGGAAATACACGAGACTTTTGGAATTTTGATTCTCAAATATCAAAACTATGATATTGATTAATTCAATTCAAATTCAAATTTTTTTATGATAATTATATAGATAATTTGTAATATTATATATAATAAGTTTACAAGAATATTCATGGGGCTATTGCCGCCGTTATTAGTGTACTTTTTTTATAAAAATATATGATGGAGATGGGATAACTCTTATCAGAGTTATATATTATCTTGCAGAGTTGGGCAAAATCCTACTCAAGATTTGTAATGATAAAAATATGTTTTTCCGTGGCTATGATTAAATTTTTATTAACTCATAAGAGTATGATTAAAATCATAATCAATGTATGAATGAGATTAAATTATTGATCACAGGAGATGTGTGATTAATTACACGAGATGAATGATTAATCACAGAAATTGGTGGTTAATCACAAAAACAGAAGGAAATTTAGGTGATTAATAATGATAATGATTAATCACAGAAATCCAGAAGTGAGCGATCCATCTCTATTAGAATACCTCTTGATTTTTTTCAGGGCATGGAGAGTGCAATACTTTGGCTTCAACGATGGAACCTTGCACGCAGGATTCTCGGTTGCTTCTTCGCTATCAAGCTTGTCCAGACGTCTACGGAAGCGAAAGCGCTGGTTCGTTCTTGTATTTTAGTTGAATTGTATTAACCCTTTATGCATGGAACAAGTATTAGGAAGAGTGAGTGTACTGCTCGTTCTGCCGCTTTGTCTATTCCTGGCCAACAAACCTTGGATTGCAACCTATCTTTCATTTCCACAATACCTGGGTGACCTTCATGGGCTAGCGTAAGCACGTGTTCCTGTAGTGTGGCAGGGATGACAAGTCATCCCTTCAAAAGCATCTCTTCATAGTCACACAGTTCTGACATCATAGTCCTATATGGAAGGACTTTGGGATTCTTCTTATCCCACACTCCAGAGTTCATTGACTTACGAACTTCTGAAATCACTGGATCTGCCGCCATAGGAAGATCTGTGACGCTCCATAGGAAGATCTGTGACGCTTACTGCAGTACTGCCACCTCTGGAAGCGTAAATGAACTATTAGCTTACGTGGCTGAACGCAGGAGTGCGTGAACTAGGGGGAGGGTAGAACGCAGATGCGAAAGTGACCAGAAGAAGCAATTTTACTCACTCTTTTTTTACAATACGATTCGTCTTCAACTTTTCTGATTTGTTTCTATATCAGTTAGTTTCTTATTTTTTGCTTATATCTTCGTTTACTTTCTGTACAATGTTAGTTTCGCTATTTTTTCACATTTCATCATGACATAGGTAAATAACAATGTAGTGTGATTGCAGTTGGTTAGGTTATTGTGTACCTAACCTATCCATTGATGACACAAACCGAAACTCCATAGAAGATAACACATGGGAAGTATCCAGGTACCTTTGAAACAGGTGTTCCTCTAAAAAAACAAAACCCGGTGAAGGGTTAAAAAAAAATTTTAATCAGTTTAACCCACGCTGAGGACGTGAGCAGTAATTTAGTCAGCATGAGCGTCTGACAGCATTCATCCACCCTCTTCTGTGGATCTCTCAGGTAATAGTTATTGGTGTTCTTCCAAGGAGGATGCTGTAGGACAGCCTTCGGCTACTAGCTTTCTCCTGATTCTGGGGGTTCACAGTTGTTATGATCAGTTCCATTCAATTACGTTGACATTCTTTCTTAATAAGTGTGTATTTTTGAATTGTTTTTCAACAGTGGAGGAGCTGCAGTGCCTAGCTACGTGGAAGGAAGGCTCTTCTAGATATTTAGTAGGAAAAATTGAACACGGCCACGCCACTTCTAACGAAGACAGGTAACATATTTGTATACTTAAGTGTTGCTATTGTGACAGGTGTCACCACCAAATATAAGACTAGTTTACACCTAGAGACGGTTTTTTCACAACTTGATACCAGGTAGACTAGAGTGGAGGTGGAAGTTGATCAGGAGCACCAAGATAACAATGGCTCAGCGTCGTCCCACTTGCAGCAGACAACTTCGACTTGTCGTCTTCCCAATTCCGTGACGCACTAGCCATTCGGCACGGTTGGGAACCAAGAGGGTTGCCAGTAGGGTGCGACGGATGCGGGAGTCCCATGGACATGAACCACGCCCTCAATTGTATGAAGGGCGGCCTGATCAAACAGGGACACGACCTGGTTCGGGACGAATGCGACAAAATAGCAAGCCTCGCATGGAACGGTGTTGTCACAGAACCAGTTCTTCGTGAAAGTGCTGGTGGCAGACATGAAGGTTCATGGTGTGTGGGACCGTGAGAGACCTGCGTTTTTTGATACCCGCGTTATAAACGCTGACGCAGTCTCTTACACTTCCATGGCCAACCATCTCTCGCCATGCTGCCCAAGCCAAACATGCAAAATATGACAGAATAGCCGAAGATCTGAGAGGGTCTTTCACGCCACTCGTAATTTCATGCGATGGAGCATTGCATAAAGAGTATGACGCTTTTCTCAAGAATGCCTCCTTACGCCTTACCAACAAATGGTCCAAATCCTACGCTCAAGTAATGATGTGGACGCGAGTGAAAACTCAATTCTCCGTCCATCGAGCGGTTTCCATGAGGCTAAGAGGCCCAAGGAAACAAGTCCGAGGACTCGGACTGGAGGACGGAGCAGCAATTTGGCTCCCACAAGACTAACTCCTCCACATTTACGCTCGCACGCTCGCAAAAACAAAAAACCCTTTGGCATAAATCAATTTCAATTTTCGGCAAACTTTTGGCATACCAATTTGAACTTTTGGCAACTCATTTTGAACTTTCGGCAAATCCATTACGTTTCGACAACTACTGGAGTCCTTGTCCACCTTCATTCCCTCTACAATGTTCAATAAAGTGTTTTTTCTCTCTCTCAAAAAAAAATAATAATAATAATAATAATAATAATAAGCTTGGGGGGTCGTTTGACATTCAACACGCAATCCATGATATGGACGCGTGTATTCAATAGATGGAAATGCATCTTTGATTCTTGAGAAGAAGAATACAGATCTGACTTCTACTTTTCAAGTGTTGGTATCTATTTGTTGTTCAGGTATCGCTGTTTCGTGTATGATAAAATCCCTCCATCTGGTGGTTCTGGGAGCGACGGAGATGGCGACGTGGCCTATCGGGTTGCTCAGTCTGGCGACGCTACCTGCAACGGCCTCTTCTCGCCTATGGAGGGCTCACGGACGATGACTCTCTATAAAGGTTGGTAGAATCTTGAAATGTACAAAGCATTGTAAGCCTTGGGATTGTAGCGTTGGCTTGATAGGAGGAAAAATTGCTCTAATTAATATTAAGACTAAAAAATAAAGTTGTATGTATTTACCTGGGAGCGTGCAGGCGTTTCGTTATGAAGAAGAAACTTTAAAGCCTGAAGGGCATCACATTTGATGGAAATTCCTTTCACCACAAACGGAGATACTTGGGCTTTGCGTGGGACGGAGTGAGAGAGAGATTTGATGACTCATAAAGCCGCATCGACACTTGCAACATTCGGCCGCTCTGAACATTGCTCCAATGCTCACTCAGAATCTAGCTCTTCTCTTCTACCCCAAACATCGCAGTGCTCTGAACCTTGCTCTGCCCGTACAAGGCTCACATTTCTTTGATGCAAGGTGAAAAACCACGATCAGACTGCGCTCTGTTCCTCATTCCTTTGAAGTTTTGCAGCCCTGAACATGCCAGAGGATTGGAGCAAGGTTTGGAGCGGCCAAATGTTGCAAAAATGGACGCGGCTTCAAAGGTCCACTGGTCCTCTCCAGCCCCAGGCTCGCCAAATATTACATCCAGGCTGACCAACCAACCCTGGAGGAGCTACCCAGGGAAGTAGGCTGGTGTATGTTCTTCCCTGCTGAACACTTTACTTTAAATAGATTGCTCAAAGTTTTAGGTTAACTGTCATAGCATTGTTCTCCATTGTGCGGTACGCAGTAGATGAATCTAATCAATCGATTTTACCTATTTCCAGCTTCCAGCCCAAGCCGCTGCAAATTTCCATCTTGGGTCTCCAGCCCTGGCCATTGGAACACTTTAGACCAAAGGAGAAGCTATTCAACTCGGCATAGGTACTTTTCTATTTCTATCAAAATTTACGAAAAATTTATCGAACATTGTCGTGACCTCCTCATAGTGGAAGATGTCTTAAAATAAACCATTAATTGAACAGTAAGCTTTAATATTACTATAAGTAGATACTAAGACGAAGTTCCACCATTTCCAGCTGGATCAAATTACTTTTGAATACATCGAAGGCCAATCTGATAAGTCTTGAGAAAACAGTCGATTTGCAACAGTTCAAAGCGGCAGTTTCGTGCCATCAATGACTGAAATTGACTCTCGTGTTTCAGAAATACGACGCTGAGAATCGCAGATTCAGACGGGAGAGAGGAAACCAGAGTTCAGTGCAGCGAAGTGAAGGGTCCTCTGCCCGCGATCCCCGGCTCCAGCCCGTCCGACAACATGCAGATTGTCGGCCACTACACTGTCGGATGGTGAGGCAAACCCTACGTAGAGTACGCGTTCAGAAATCAGTATTTCTGTTTGTTAAGGGAGCGTCTGGCCCTGATATGTCGGACTCGCGATTGCCGCGCCCCTAACGGGAATATAAAGAATTCTTCATCATCTTGCTCACCCCGAGGAGGAGCTTTTTCTGAGCTTCTAACAAGTACCTATCTAAGTCTATGTAGGCAATGACTTTTTGGTTATCAGTTATCTTATGTATCTTAGTTATTGGTTTGCATATTTGCTCATGGGTTTGCTCATTTTTTCAGTCAAAGTGGCTTCGTCTGCATGGTGTTCTACAAGAGGGATCTGCACGTGATTGAAGTTCAATCTGGTAAGCTTCTGTAGTTTATACTCAAATTAATTAACTTATCTTACCTACATTATTGTAAAAATTGATCAGCTGTGCAAGCGTGATGTTGAAATTCATCTAGAAAGTATTCGACTTTTATAAAAACTCAAAAATGGTTGTAATGGGGAATTTGCTTCTATTTTAGATCCTTGAATTTCAAGTCAACTCCTATAATAGGGCCCTAGAATAACGTATAACACCACGAATACCCCAGAGGAAAAAATATCCGTAGAAGATAATGCGTAAACCAGCGAAGCCTCAGTCGAAATACCGCGAAAATCGAGGGAAGCTGAGGACACACCCCGGCGTTCCTCCCAAAAAATGACACAAAAACTGACTGGATTCACACTGGCCAGTGGGCTCGTGAAGTCTCAAAAATCCCTTAGAATTAATTGAATTGAAATAACTAGTTGTGACTTTTCATTAGTTCTCTTGAATGAACTGACTTCCCTTCCATTGATATTCAACATCGTCATAATTCCAGGTACATTTACCAGAAGATACGAAGAAGCGTGCAACAAGAGTAATTTCGACAGGTTCAGAGCTCCGTTCGTAACGTTAGTCAGTAAGTATCTACTTAATTACTCTCACCCTCTCTTTCGATATAATGACAGATTCAAGCACCATCGTGTATTCACTCAAGAGTAGCCCGAGAGGCCACAAATTTAACAAGAGTCCAATAAGCTGCAATTTTCCCGTTATGTCTTCTATGTTTGATGTTGCTTCTTGATCGTTTACAGCCGCCACGCCTGAGCTGAAGAATTGTCCGCACACTGGGAGGTTCGCAGTTACTGGAATTCACCGTCATATCATGGAGGAGCGGTCCACGGAGACTGTGTAAGACCAACATGTACATTTTGAGACAATTTTGGGGACCGGCGACGTTAACTAAAAATGTAACAACTCGACGATAGCCTTGTGGGTACTCTGTGAGTCCGCAGAGACGAGTACAGTATGAATGTGGGTTGCTAGCATATTCAAAACATACCCTGAGCAATCAGTAAGGTACGAGGGACGTCCGGAAAAAAGAGGGACAAATGCTGTTAAAATTAGAAAAATGCATATATTTTAATGAATTTTTCAGGATATGTTCAAAATTTAATCCTTTATTTTTCAACATAGTCCCCGGCAAGTTCCACACACTTCTGCATCCTAGGCACGAGCTTTTTTATGCCTTCGTCATAGACGCTCTGCTCCACCTCCAACAGCCACTTCTCCACAGTCTCCTTGACCTCCTCGTCGCTGGAAAACCGTTTTCCACCCAGGAACTCCTTCAGTTTTGTGAACAGATGAAAATCCGAGGGCGCCAGGTCAGGGGAATATGGTGGGTGGTTAATGACATCCCATCCAAATCTCACAAGGAGGTCCTGGGTCACACGCGCGGTGTGGGGCCTGGCGTTGTCATGAAGGAGGCTCACGCCTCGAGTCAGCATTCAGTTTTTCAGAAACGATTTCACCCATAACAGTCCGTGAGATGTGTGGGAACATTTCATGAAGGGAGTCGAGGGTCACACGACGATCGCTGCGAATTTTTTCATTGACTTGCTGCACAAGTTCTTCTGAAACGACAGACAGCCTCCCACTTCTTTCTTCACCGTGCGTGTCTGTGACCTTCTTTAAACTCCTTAACCCACTTGAAAACCTTCGAACGTGTCATCACATCAGGTCCATAGGTTTCCATTAGCTGACGATGGATTTCGGCAGCTGAATTTCGGCGCAAAGTGAGGAACTTGATCACTGCCCGAATCTCGCACCTGCGGTAGGTGGAGCGAACGACACCTGCAGAGTTTGACGCGACGGGCTCTTGCGACGACATTTTTGAACGAACTGAGGCGGGCGAGCGCTCATTGTGACCTTTAGGAGTTCCCCTACACGCAGGTATTAAAAAAAATTATTAAAAAAATTCCGATCACCCCCTACGACAATTGTCCCCTTTTTTTCCGGACGTCCCTCGTAGTAGTGTTTACACACTAAGGGGTGTGTTTACAGGGGTGTTTATGGTTTACATGTGGGCACTCTATACATTGAGGAAAACAATTAGAGTATTTTTGAGGGTTTTGAAAAAGAAATTGGAACTTCAAAAATTCCAATTGACTTCCTCTCTGAAATGAAATGGAGATATGACTGTACCTTTAGAAAGGTTTTATTACACGGAACAATGCTACGAACAAGAAAGAATATGGAATGTTTAAGAAACTGAGTCAATCTTGTTTGACATCATATAAATTGAGCCATATGACGGAATGAGGCAATTCATAATAATTTCGGCTCAATCACCCTCCCTTAGGATTTTATGTAGTCTTCCAAATAGCGAGGAGGCCGACGCTCTCTCGAACTTCTTCTTAGTGGCGAAAAAGCCTTCTTCAAGGTCGACAGTGGAGGTGTGATGTCTTCTACAACTCTCTCAGAAGCTTCTTGCGATG
Source organism: Apolygus lucorum (assembly GCA_009739505.2). NCBI lineage: Eukaryota > Metazoa > Arthropoda > Insecta > Hemiptera > Miridae > Apolygus > Apolygus lucorum. The sequence continues at coordinate 5,081,818 of CM019174.2, read as the reverse complement.
GGGAAGATACATCATCTTCAGTAGGCCCCAGTGGATCTCGTGGGAGAGGTTGAGAGTCAAGAGACGAACACCCGTCCATCACCAAATCCTCTCCTGTAGGAGCAAGGTGACGAGTGGAGACGGTGGTCTCCCGTCCATCGGAATACCTTACATGGGCATAATCGTGGTTCCCCTCAAGTAGCTCTACTTCTTCAACTTGAGGCTCAAACTTGGAACTCCGATTGAATTTCTTGAGCCATACTGGTCCAGGGTTCAGCAACCAGGATGGTATTGAGTCACCATTTGCAGAATGGCGTTGATGCAAGAAAAGCCTCTCGTGTGGTGTATTGTTCGTGGAGGTACACAGGAGCGAACGAATAGAATGGAGAGCTTCAGACAGAACTTCTTCCCATTTTGCTGAAGGTAGACCCTTACTCTTGTAACAATATAGGTTGAATTTCCATCTGTACAACAAATGAGAAATACACCTAATTGCCCATATATGAGACAGAGGAGGGTGTGACGACCCTACCCCTTCAAACCAGTGATTAGATTATTCAGCCGGCCTGAAGAGAATATCGATTCATATCTCTATGAATCGGATATCCCTAAAGGCGTAGCTCCAACAAATCGGGAACAAACCAATTGGATTGTCCCTTATAAAAAAGTAGGATCGTCACACTCTTGAGCGCGAGCTCTATTGTCTTCCATACGATACCATTGTACCTTTCCACCTGTCCATTACCCTGGGGGTTGTAAGCGGTTGTACAGCTAGTGGCTACCCCGTAGGAAGTGAGGAATTCCTTCAGTTGATGAGACATGAACGAAGCTCCCCGGTCAGAATTTATGTACAAAGGGGCTCCAAAAATGCTGAACAAATTTTGCAAGCAATCGATTACTGTGCTAGCGCTTAAATCTGAGCTAGCATAAGCAAAGGGGAATCGAGAATATTCATCCACTATCGTCAGCGAGTAGCGTTTTCCTGCAGATATCGATGGTAGAGGGCCCTTAAATAGTGAATATAAATTGAGCCATATGACGGAATGGGGCAATTCATAATAATTTCGGCTCACACTCCTCCACCTTACCCTCTTTCCTCTCCAACAATAATTTATTTACCTTTTTATTTACCTTAGAATGTTGCCATTCCTAATTCTTACTCGGCTCTTTGTGTACCTGTGATTCTTGTGTTCAGGGTCGCATCTCGAAGTGGCGCCAATGAAGAGGACGAGGAGAACAAAATCCAACAGATCTACCAGTGCCCGATCGAAACTGTGGCGTTAGCTTCGGCCTGTCAGGGGCGCGACACCATGGAGTTGAGGTCGGAGTGTGAAATGAGGAAGATCTTGTCGGGTTAGTAAGCAGCTTTGTGAAGTACAACTTTTATCGGCGTTATTGCCTTTATTGTGGTGAGAGAACTGTCGACTCAGTCCCATCAGATACCAATTCGGTTCCGTAGGTTCTCGAGTACTTCAAGGAGATCCTTATCGGAGGAGAAGGTAGAGGGCGAAATGAGTAAGGTTGGCTGGACTAGAAGGCATATTGGAGCATCCCTGAGTGAGCTTATATACTCGGCGAGATTAGTTGAGGGAGAGAGAGGTGGAAGGGTGACGTCATGTTGACGTGTTCTCCCCGTACCTCGTCCCTCCCTTGTGGGTGGTGGCTCACTCAGGGATCCTCTTGAACTTCTTTATTTAAGAACTATTTGAATGTTGAAATGTGGGTCATAACGATTACTCTTGCCAAGCTAAGGGTTAAGAGGAAGTTTCAACACCACAGAATATAACATCATTAAAACACTTCTTTGTTATCTAAATTATTCAAAACCGTTCAGTTTGTTCTCCGAGGTTTGTTAGTATTTATTAAGTATTTATTAATTAGCTACAGTTCGTGCCGTCAGGTATCAATTGAACTTTATATAAATAATGAGGAAGCTTGGAGGAAGTCATGTTTGTAATTTGGTTGATTTCAGCTTACCAATGCCACGCTGGGTGGGTCGAAAATGGGACGGGTTACGTCATCACTACGCCTGTCAGCAACTCAGTGACCGGTGGACGGCGCTACTGCTTCATCTACACGTCGCCAGGTGGCGCTGGGACGGGGTCGAACGGTCCTAGTTACGTCGTGCGGTTCTCGACTTCTGCCGACACCTGTTCCAGGACCGTCATCCCCGGGTCCACCGGCGTCTTGGCTTTCAACATCACTCACCAAGGTAAAAAAAAAAAAAAAAAAAATGATTCGGAGGATCGTGTACCTGTCAGTTGTCATTTGGCCTTTGAACACCTTCAATGCGGGAACCCCTTCTGGAAGGGGTTACTCAGGAAGTTACTATGTACCAACTCTTGGCACCCAGTGCTGATATCTTTCTGTTCTATGATTATCTAAAAGTCCAAAAGTGACTTCAGTTCCTGGTGGAGAGGGTTGGCAGTGTTGTTATTTCAGTTATCATCTTGGCGGACCGGTGTTGAAGTTTCTCACGGGAAATCTTCTAAATTCAATTTAATTTTACTCCTTCATGCTATATTTTCACTTTGAGAATGCACCCAAATGCATTGCGAGTTGTTTTCATGATTTGCATTTGAAGTAGATATGAGTCATAGATGCGGGAGAGCGTTCAAAAATGAGCCTCTTTTCGCTCACTTTAGGGGCCCGCAATTCGTCCTATACATTAGCAGGGGTGGGGATTGTTCGCGTGAGTGCATGAAACTACCTTTAAAACATATTGTTTAGTAATGCATGCATTCCAGGGGACGTTCCATTGGATAAGCATTAGGTCAATTAATACCAGTTGGTAAGCGAAAAAACTGTTTCACTCGATGTAATTTATTAAGTATTCTAGGCAAGTTTACAAACCACTCGATGGGCACCAACGCATGAGGGAGTCGAGACTCTCCTGCAGCACCAAACAGTCCGAGGGTGAGACAATGGTGTGAAACAGTTTCAGATCGTCAGCGAACAGGAGAAACCTAACCCCCTTGAATATGGTTTGGATAATGTTAATGGCCAGTAGGTAGAGCAAGGGACCCAAATGGGAACCCTGCGGAACTCCTGATGAGGCAAAGAAGGGTCTTGATACGGTGTCCCTCAGACGAACCATCGTAGATCGATCGATCAAGCAAGCAGGCTCCCAAACACTCCCAGCCCGTTCAGCACAGAAAGGATAGCTTGGTGGGAAAGTCGATCGAAGGCTTTCGAAAAATCAGAATATATACCTATTATTATAACTTACCACTTCTTCTTCTTTTTCTTTGTCATATCTGTCTAACCTAACCTATCCAATTGAAACCTTTCAGGTCAGTGCATCGAGGCCAACAGCAGCAACTACCTCACTACAGCCAGCACTTCCGCCATGTTCTTCTGCGTACTCCTCCATGTTTTCCTCCTCACTCGATACGCAAGTATCTCTAGATGATTTTATCCTCGTAACTAGGCAACAAAAAAGTATATTATTTTAAATGAAAATTAATATAAATTCATTACCGTAGGTAGCTTTGAAATAAAAAAATCTCAAAATCACGAAAAAATCTCAAAAAAACTTCTTGATTTTTATTTTTCTAACTTTCCACAATTTGTGTCTAAATTTTTTTTTTTTTGTTAAAAACAAGTTAAAATGTACCGTTTGTAGGCACTTCCTTAAAAACCGGCTGACTTGTTTGAGATTTTGTCCTGCGACAACCGTACGTTTATACAATAAAATTGAATTTATGTTCTGATGGTTTATTGAAAAGGCGCGATTTCAGCCTTTTGCTTCCGATACAACGAACGATGTATTTATTGAATTGTGACAAGTCCGATGTTATGCATAATTATTAAGTACATAAAAAATAGTAGAAAACGGGTCAAACTCTTCACCTACAGAATTTTAGTAGGATAGCGTCGAAACGTCGAAATTCTCGTTTGAATCGACTGCAAATCGCCGTCGAAGTCCGAAAAAAAGCTCATTTCGTCCGAGTGAAGAGTCTATTTGGAACTTTGTACGATTTTCGCCTTCTTGGTGAGTGAAAATGTGGAATTTGCACGTTCATTTTCGAAAGACGCCGATTTCGGCGGCGATTTGCTTCGATTCAAACGTGAATTTCGATTATTTACAACCCTTTCCCATCAGCCGGTTCTGAAACACGAATTATTTGTAAATATCCAAAATTACGCAGTTTTCGTTTTAAAAGGCAGGTATGTACGACGAATTATTCCGCTTTTACCTCAAAGGAGTGATTTGTCTCCCACTTTTCACCAAATTACCTACTGTTAACCCAAAATGTAATTGTTAGCCTGTAAGATTTCAAAACGCCCCGAATTTTGGGTTTTTTTGTTTCTTCAAGAGATAAACTGAAAAGCAATAACGAAATTTATGATATAACAAAAAATATAATTTTATGGAAAGGGTAAACTTAAAACAAAAAGTAGCGTAATCATGTTTTTTTAAAAGATGTTTTGTAACGGAGTTGAACGAATTGTGATAAAAAATACAAAGTAGTCGGTTCAAATTCGAAACTGAAGAGTCTTCGTGGTTAAATTGGAGAAACGTGGACACAATCTGGGAGTAGTTGAAGTAGTTGGTACCGCGCTTTCGTGTGAAAAATGGATTTTTAATAGGAAAGAAATTTTTTTGCCATACACTCAGTTTAGCACGAATTTGTACGGTTCACGAGGATTTTTCCAGTCGATTTCGGTGCATGAGAAACCGAACCATGGTTTTGGCGTTTGGTCTAAAAATAAATAAATAAATAAGAGTGGTTATAATTGAGAAGTGAGATGATCAGCTAATTGGTAAATTAAAAATTTATGTCATGAATTCAAATTTTGAAAAAAAATGGGATTTTATTTAGTACAATGGCAGAGTTGTTTGGTAATGATTACTTTTCACAAGTACTTTTATAAATAGCAATGAAATAAGTATTGTAAGATAGTGTAAAGAATGAGGACATGGGGTGTTGCCATGACTCCATTTTAATTGGAAAAAGTAATGGTAATCGCAATTACTTAATTGCTAAAGTAATTGAAAAAGGTGATGGTAATTGCAATAACTTTATTCCTTAAATGAATGTAAAAAGTAATGATAGGTGGAATTACTTTATTTCTAAATTCGAAAAAGTAATGGTAATTGCAATTACTTTATTCCCAGTCATTTTAAAAAGTAATAGTAATTGCAATTTCTTTATTTCAAAAGTACTTGATTGGAAAAAATAAGGTATTTGCAATTACTTTATTCCTCAAGTAATTGGAAAAAAGTAATGGTAATTGCAGTTACTTTATTCCTAAAGTAATTGGAAAAAGTGATGGTAATAACAATTACTTTATTCCTAAAGTAATTGGAAAAAAGTAATGGTAATTGCAATTACTTTACTCCTAAAGTAATTGGAAAAAAGTAGTGGTAGGTAATTGCAATTACTTTACTCCTAAAGTAATTGGAAAAAAGTAATGGTAATTGCAATTACTTTACTCCTAAAGTAATTGGAAAAAAGTAATGGTAGGTAATTACAATTACTTTACTCCTACAGTATTCGGAAAAAAGTAATGGTAATTGCAATTACTTTACTCCTAAAGTAATTGGAAAAAGTAATGGTAATTGCAGTTACTTTACTCCTAAAGTAATTGGAAAAAAGTAATGGTAGTTGTAATTACTTTATTCCTAAAGTAATTGGAAAAAAGTAATAGTAATTGCAATTAGTTTATTCCTAAAGTAATTGGAAAAATGAATGGTAATTGCAATTACGTTATTCCTAATGTAATTGGAAAAAGTAATGGCAAGCACAATTACGTTATTCCTCAAGTAATTGGAAAAAAGTAATGGTAATTGCAATTACGTTATTCCTAAAGTAACTGGAAAAAGTAATGGTAATTGCAATTACTTTATTCCTGAAGTAACTGGAAAAAGTAATGGTAATTGCAATTACTTTATTCCTAAAGCAATTGAAAAAGTAATGGCAATTGCAATTACTTTACTCCTAAAGTAATTGGAAAATGTAATGATACTTGCAATTAATTTATTCCTAAAGTAATTGGAAAAAGTATTGGTAATTACACTTACTTTTTTGTAAAGTAATTGGAAAAAATTTATGGTAATCGCAATTACTTTATTCCTAAATTAATTGGAAAAGTAATGATAATTACACTTACTTTTTTGTAAAGTAATTGGAAAAAGTAATGGTAATTGCAACTCGTACTTTAACAACTCTGCAAGGTAGACAACCAAATTAATTCAAAAGCATCGATCCTTCCTCTTGACATTTGAAATAACAATCACCTTTAAGGCACAATCTTTGTTTTCATTTCGAAGTGTACATAATAATTAATATTAATAATTAGCTAGACAAAAAACGAACTTTCATTTCTACAAGTTTCTTAGTAATCTCAAGAGTTCTTCCACGAGATTTTCCCTTGTCTGGGAAGTTTTAAATGAGAAAGTACTCACTACAACAAAAATAAAGCCGACCGATTATAGGAATTAAGTGAAGCTTTTTGTGTACCTTTAAAAAAACCCACTAGTTGTCACAAGGTTTTCGTTGTTTCGTGTAATTATAGGAGTTTATTGTGAGGAAGAAAAGCATGCAACTTGATATAGGAGTTTTCTTGAAAATGAATTTCTAAGCGTAGCATTCAATACATTGGGAAACCAGTTTGTATGTTGAGGTTATGTTTGGTCCGATATTTAAACAGATATGAAAATGCTATCCATTTGTAGGTTTTTTGTATGATTTTACTCAAATAACTTCTTGATTGCTCCTTTTTTTCCTTCTCTAGGTATTTATTATGGCGCTTCAGCCATCAAACTCCTTGCAGCCCAATATAATTTTGATATTTCTGCCATTTGGTCTCGTTGGTTTCAAATTGTAGCCTGATGTACGGCAGTCGAAAAGATTACTTGTCATGGTTAGTTAACGACTGGCAGAGGGAACAAAACGGGTCACTCCTCCTGATGTGGTGGAGGTGGGCAGTCAGGTTCTCGTGGCCAGTTATGTGTCTAAACGCCGCGACCGACTGTTGACGGGGGAGGTCAGGAGGCACACGATCAGCACCACCCAGTAGAGACGCCCAGCACTTGCCCTCAGCCTTCACCTCGTGGTCCTGGCGTTGCTTAATGTTCACAGCCTCTTTAATCAGCATTCTGGCCGCAACAAAACTGATTGGTACGTCGGGCTTGGGCATTTGAGAGCCTTCTTTGGCCAGAGTGTCATCTCTCTCATTTCCCCAAATCCCTACATGCGAGGGTCCACAGTTGCCCCGCCACCAAGAAGTCCCCTACCTTTCAGGGCATCATGGGATTTTGTCTCACTGTTGTAGCATTGTGCAACAATTGCACCCTGAGAGTCGCACAGGATGACAGCCCTTGCGAAATCCACAGATTGCTCCCTCAACCAGTTCATAACGTAACTTAATGTACCCAGTTCTTTTTTCCTTTCCATTTGATACATTAACACTCTAAATTATGTACCTGGTTTCCCAATAATATTATTTTCATTTCAAAAGTTGTTGTGTAAAAGAAGTCTGCAATCGAACTGTGATACGGAAGCGTAAGTGTTGTTTATTAGTAGACAAATTTTCAAAGAGTAAAAAACGACAAAAAAATTTAAAAATTAAAAAAACCCAAAAAAAGTACTAATGTAATAATATAGTTGCTCCATGATGTTATCCGTTTTGTTGTTGATTGGGTTCGGAAATTTTCAAATTTGAGTGGATTTCATGAAAAATTGCTGTTTGTATGTGTTTTTGAGACAAAAAGTTTTCTCAACATATTGTACCATCCTTGTAGATATACTTACATGTACAACATGGAACGTTACTTCTCTGTGTGACTGCTCCAGGCGAACGTTCTTGAAATCGCACACTTTGGCCGAAAACTCCGAACTCAGTCCGTTTCGACGTTCCACTCTTGTTTCGAACGATGTCTCAAATTTGATTTAAAATTAGTCTCTTTTTGCAGTGACAAATTTGTACGAACCCAAAACGTTTTAAAACGAAACTGCACCAAAATATTATCGTATCGTAGTTAATCGTACTTTTCAAAAGAAAAAAAAAATACGAAAAGTCAAAGACTCGACGAAACTCAAAAAAATGTCGTGAGTCAAAATTTACGTGTAAAATAAAAAAGATTACTACCTCGTAGTGTTTTTCATCTGTTTCTGTGTGAGGAAAAATAGTACAAAACCAAAAAAAAACTGTTTTAAATGAAATTTTATCAATAAAAATACACGGAGGTGTGGGAGGTCGTCAAAATTCTTTTCACGGTGAAATTTATAATTTGAACGATCGAAAATTTTGGTACTTGTAAATACTAATTGATGTTCTTCTACCCTTTACGAATCTGGGAGTTTTCCAGTAGATGTCCTTTTGCTGTTACCTACATGAATGTATAGTTTTCGGTGTTTAATTTTGTCGTATATCAATAATATTGTAAGAGAAAAATATTTTGTTTTTTGGATTGGTGGCTTGAAAGAGAAAAAAAGAGGGGATTTCGTGCTGGGAACTTGAGGGAGAAGAGTCGATGTGGGGGAGGGGGGGTACGAAAATGGGTAGGAAAAATTAAAATTTTTACGGGGATTTTGTTGTTGTATAGGAAATGAGTGGAAGTTTGTGAACACGTGGATTTTCAGTTCGGTGTAGCAGTTCAGTGAGCTGCTCCCCGAATGCTGAGACGTAGCGGTGACTGACGGGCAGTCTTTTGTCACTTTGCTGCCCGTCTTAACAGGTTCGTTCGGAAAAGCAGTCCTGAACGGTTTGGAGGAGCCTGGAGGAGTTTTGAGGAGTCCAGGCGCCTCTATCACCTCCCCTTTTCAATTCCGGTTTGGTTCTGAACTGGTTCTGAACTGGTTCGGGACTGAACTGGTTCTGAACTGGTTCGGGACTGCTTATCTGAACAGACCAATAGTAAATGTACTCTCCAATGTATTTGTGGGTTTCTTTGACACACCAAATCTATCTTGGATTTTTTAAAATCCTACGCCGACTATCTTGAATAATTTCATGCCTTATATTTAATTTTGACTCAGATTCGTATGGTGATTTGTAGACTTTTGTTGAGGTCTCGTTTCAGCTGTGTCTTTAAAAATAAACTAGGTGTTGAGGTTTTCGAGGTTCAGTCAGAAGAACTTATTTTAGGTCGAAGTTTCGGTATATTTACGTACAGAAAGTTGTTTTTTGAAATGCAATTGTAGGTAACTGAAGTTTACTCACTCTTTCCAAGCCCTGAAGATGGTATAAAACATGGCCAAAAGCCAAAAGAGATGGCCAAAAACAAGTGTTTTATTCTTCTGACTGAACCTCGAAAACCTCAACACTAGTTTTAAATGAACCAGTCGAGGAAAAAAACCTTATTAAAGATTAAGTTCCCTAACTGCTAAGTCTGCAATTCTGGAGCAGCTCGCAGAAGTGATCTATCAAAACACAAAATTTGGCCATAGAACGGATCGAAAAATGGTAAAATTTCTCATATTGTACCACTTTAGAATCTTCAATCGCTCCGATGGATTTTCTGTTGGTTTCCAAAGTTGTAAAGTGGACGTTTTCAGTTCTGCATAGCTTGCAACGTATTCTCTTGATGATTTCGTTCTATAAATAAAAATGATGAATTATGATTTTTAAATAGTTGTCAGGTACCAGCGAAATTGTTCCCGTGTTGCACAAACGAACTGAGATTTCTCAAAATTGGAATTAACTCCGCCAATTCGAATTAATTTTGAACAGGTACCTGTGTGTTAAATGTTTCAAAGGGACAGGTTCTTTGAAGGACTTTTACGGTGTGGAGGAAATGTTGGAATTCAATCGTTACCTGCAACTGTGATTCACACAAGTCGCTGGGACTAGACGTTAGGTGTCGGACCGGCGCTAGTTCTCCCTGGCCCCACGGGGAGCGCAGCGTAGTTGGAATGACCGATGTTACTGATGAGTGATTAACAAGACAGCCGAGAGAGCGCAGGAGATGCAAATTATAGTCATTTTTCTTTATCTTGATTTCAAACCTATTCACTGTCAAAGTTCAACTTTTTCACTATCAGGCAATTTATTTGAAACAGTTTTTCCATTATTTACTTATTCGTATTACTTATATACCTAGTTTTTTTTTCTCTCTTATTATTTGTTCCTTCGATTTGGTTTTAATTACGAACCAGCTTTGTTCTATTAGTAGGGATTCCCATTTTTTATTGCAGATTTGGGTTATACGCAAAATTTCATAGTTAGACCCCTCACTCGACTTTTTTCTGAAATTTTACGAAAGAATAACCGAAAATAGGGGCATTTCCGGGTTGAAATTGGTGAACTGACGGAAATAACGCAGCTCGATTAGAAACATATTAATAAGTAATGCATGCGTTCAGGGGTCGTCCCATTGGATAAGCATTGCGTCAATTTAAACCGGTAGTATGTGTTCGTTAAATCCTGTGATTCACAAAAAAAAAACTGCGTGATCTACGCTTTATGCCCCATTCAATGGGGTATTTTGGTGGGTCGGAAATTCAGGTTTTTGACCTCAAATTTGGATTCAGCACCCTTGAAAACCAATATTCTCCAACTTTTAGCCCAATGATACTATAACATGAGGTAGAAAAATTAATTAGAGATCACACGTTTGAAAAAAGGCGGGCTACCATAAATGCACACACACTACGCCGCGCGCGTGTGTGAGTAGTATTTTGTAGTATCCAAGAGATTCCCCAAGGGTTTCATCTCTTCTCTGTGCATGGATACTTTTTCAAAGAGTTTTGACTAGCTACGTCACACCATTCAGATCTTCAACTTTCCTTAGCTCCTATGATTTTTTAAAAACATTTTCTCGACGAACAGACCCGATTACCGTTATTCCTGAGCCATACTCTTTTGAAAAAAAAAATATATATAAAATTGACTGAAATACCCCATTGTGCGATTCACAAAAAATGGTCTTGCTCCGACCAAAATGGTCGTGCAAACTGCATCACCTCCGTCTCAATACTCGCGGTTTCATGCAATGCTGTGATTCACAAAAAAATGTGCTGCTTGCGCCTCACTGTGGGCCCTAAGGAATGTTCTGTCACTAGTAAACAGGTCTTCCCCCAGATCCTCCTTATTCTGCACACCTAAACCCCTACCTAGAACTTCACAAGGTACCTGTTTTTATATTTTTATTTTTTTTCTATTTTGCGAAAAAAGCACCGTTATGGAGAGTACAATAGTTTTAACTTGTGCCTTTGTTTCACTTTTGGGGGATTAGCGTTTATCTCGATGCTAGGTAGGAAAATGTTCCCTTTTCGTTCTAAATCCTTTTGAAATCCCCTATTTAACCCAAGGTACCTCACCTTATCGTTAAATACCTGCGTTTATGATTGAAACTAGGCCTAAGCGAACACTATTCACGTAGTTCATTCCCCTTTTAATTTTTTTTAATTTCATCTCTACCTCTAAATTTGAATTTTCGATACAATTATTTTCGTTCCAGTTTAGATGTAAGGCCTATAGGATAAATGAACGGGGGAGTGTTGAAGTCCGAAGAGACCTTTTTGTAGGAAAGAACGAAAGAATTCTGTCGGATTTACCTTGAAGTGAAGAAAAATTATTTAACACGATCACCGACGCGTGATTTTTTAAAAAAAAGAATCAAAATTGAGATGAACGAGTCTAACGAAGACAACTTGATTGTACAAAAATTCCGAGGTAGGAAAATGGAATATGAGATAAAATTGTAAAATGTAATTGTACTAATTAAATATATGTTCAATAAATGCACAATGACATAATGCAGAGATGTAGTTTTTGTTTCCTCGTCACACAAAACGCTTCGTGATTTTTGAAAAATCGAAATTTTCTCCAAGAATCTTGGAATTGTGAATATTAGGATGACTCTTGACCAGTGGCGGCTCCTGCCCCGAAACTTAGGGGGTGCACAGAGATCAGGAGATGCTATGGAGAAGGGACAGAATAGGTGATTTTCTCTGCCAAATAGAATTTTCAACGATATGCAAATGGGATAAATCTTGGTAACTTTTTCATCGTAAAATTGCAAACGGTACTAAATACGTAGTAAATACACACGAAACATGTTCTCTAGTGGTTAACAGAAATTCTGAAACACTTAATCATCAAAGGTAGAAACCCAAGAAATTCATCCATCTAATTGCAATAGCTGAAATGTAGATTTGCCCGTTACGATTCAAAACATCGTCCAATTCGGAAGAAAAATTAACGAGCCCCTTGAAAACTCCGAAATTCGAAGAATCTTCCCTCTCATCATGCCCACGCACGGCTAGCTCGAAAACACCACGGAACTTGATACAATCAATGATTCGGGATAAAAAATGTACCTATTTTTCTTAACCATTTCGTTTTTTTCTCTTTTTTTGTATCAGATTATGACGATGTGCACTGTCGAGTTGTTGCATTTAATGCATATAATTTATATTTTGACGACCCAATATACGCAAATTTACCAGAGCGTTCTCATGGGAGACAGCCTAAGCGTTTTTCAATTTTTCGGCTAAATGGGAGATCACTTATGCTGTCTTCAACTCAAACCTCATATCGGTTGGTAGAAAAAAGTATTCAAGCAAAGCAAAATTATCAGTTAGTCACTTCACACCCACTAAGCCAATCTACCTTCTTATAATAGTCGACATTAAAACTTACGGTACGAATCTGCACGGTTTTTAAATTTCAACGTCTGCTGGTGTCCAAGGAGAGACGGGAAAGACAATCGACAAACGCAAATAGTTTACTTTACTTTAATGTAAACTACTCATCGTACCTGCAACACTCCTAAATAATCACAATACTTTGAACAAAACGGTGTGTACCGAAACGGTAGTCAACCGAAAACGTAAAACGGAATTCCCATCAGGTTTGTTTGTTTACTTATCAGAGTACCGGAGACAAGTTAAGTTACTTATGGATGGATGGATGCTCTATTTAGGTTGCCAAGGAAATCCGTGATAGGCAATAATGAGAGGGGGGAGTCCCTTGTAGGTTTCTCTATAAGGAAATCCGGATTGCAGAGCTCTCTGACGGGGGAGCAACGAACCAATTCTGCTCAAGCCGACAAAATGTCCTGCTCTCTGGTTGGTCAATCTCACGTGCCTGCCTCCCTCGAAAGATGTCGAGATGACGTCACTTTCCCCAGAAATGGTGCAGAGGCGAGGTGATGCTCCAAACGAGTGTGATTGGTCAGAAGAGAGGAAGCTCCCCGCCACAGTTTTCGCGCGTAGATTCAACTAGCACAGTAGTACTTACGATCGAGTCTTCTGTCACTAGCCAACTTACTCTTCAAACGAAGAGGAAAGAACTTTGAATTTTTTTCTTTTAATTTGCTGGGGGTGCACATGCGCCTATGCTCCTATCAGTAGCCGCCCCTGCTCTTGACGTAAGTTAAATCGTTCTTGACGATTATGTTTGAACTCCCCGCTGCTTCACGAATGGTGATTTCAAATCAACTGCCTAGACCCCGTTCTGAGGCAGAGGATGGGCGAATTCTTATTCACAAATTATTATGAATACAAATCGTATCTGCGATTTTAAGATTATGAATACGAATACATGTATGAATATGAATACGAATACAATTGAGGGGTTTCCTACAAGAACAAGATAAGTCCAAAGTTTGAAAAAACCATTTTGTTCCTGAATGTGTGCGATATCTAGTAACAAGTTCATTTCGGCAAGAATCGAACAGGTCCAAGTCTACGGGAGGCTTCAAAATGTGCGCATTTTGAAGGAGAATTCTAGTCCTCTCTATTTCCGCAAGAACGAAATAAGTCCGCGCGCGCCTGACAGCACTGCGCCTGAAGGTCAGGGCGTCGCATTCCCAGCGTGGATGTTATTCCCATGTGTATTATTATTTTGTTTATTGTTGTTTTATATTTCTGATGTTATTCCCATGTGTATATTTCTTCTTTTTTTTGTATATTTCTGATTTGTATATTGTGTAAATTTTCAGTTATTTTTTCTCTCAAACCAAAATATTTGGAGTTTCTGAACTCTTTCTTTTTTCCCTAATAAAGGTTTTTGATGAAACGACTGCTTGTCTACTTATCTATTCATTCATTTTTCAAATCCTTAAGATAGTAGGAACTATTATTTTCTCCTTCATGTTACTGATGGTGAAACAAAGAAAACATGGAAATTGAACCAGCAACATAGGCATCTAAAAAAAACCCTGTGTTGTTGCCTGTAAAGTCGGTATACGGGCGAAAGTTTTACGTGACAACGACTTTGAGTGGTAAAATAATTTTAATGTTAACCTTTTGCGGTCGTACGGCATGTGTGACATGCCAGCCCACCGTTGTTAGCCTGGACGTCAGCTATTGACGAGGTTGAGTGGCTAGTGGTCGTATGGCATGTGTCACATGCACTTGTTGTTAGCTCGATCTAGTCGTATGGCATGTGAGACATGCCACCACTTTTATCCTCAATTACTTATTCCTACGAACTTCTAAATAATTTCTGGGCGGTATTTACCTATCTCAGATTCCTAGGCAACGAAATGCTTCAATAATTCGGGCGTCAAACTTTTTTCCGCTCCCTCCATATGAATTGCCAAACGGGGAACTCGTGGGAGGGATTTTCAGCTGGGAATTTTTTGGTTGCGATCATACTCTTTTCTCTTTTCCAACTGTGCTACCTATTCTATTCTAGAGATGGGCAAAACGGTTCACCAAGAAGAACGGCTCTGAGCGCTCCGCTCATTCAAAAGATCCGGATCTTTTCGACGGATCAGTGGCTCTTTTTGGCTCTTTTGAGCTCGCATTTATTGTAGAGATGAAAATACGATAAAAACGCTACAACTTGTTACACAACGGTTTATTTTAGTTCTGCCCGGAAATGTTTATTCGATTATTGGATTCTACACTACCTTGAATCCTAAACCATAAATTTTGAGGGCGAGAGGGAATAATTTCTCTGTTGCTCGATTCTAATGGTTCATTATTGAAAATAATAACCCAAAAAGCGCTGTTGTTCAATAAAGATGCTCAACAAATCCTTCAAAAAATCAACGAAAAACAGTAAATGAATAAGTAATGAAAAAATAAAGCAATCAATAAGTAAGATTTAAAAATAAAGTTTTTTGGTAAACTATTTATTTATATGAAATCTGCATTTTTTATGCCTCTAATGACAAACCACAATTAAAAAAAAAAAAAAAAATCTTAGTAGGTATAACATTTTGATGTTATAGGTATTCAACAAAGGAAATTAAGGTAACCAAGTTGAAAGAGAATAAACGAACCAATAAGTACGTAAGCTTCAATATTGATAATAATGGTAAGATAAGGATGTGCTTTTGCTTGCCTTTTGAACTTGTATCAGAAAGCTCCTCACAAAAAATCATGGTGTAAAAATTAAACAGGGAGAAAAGACAACGGAAAGAATCAGAAAGTGGGTCACAGAAAACACTGGAAAAATACGGTAAAGTTTACGACCAAAAATACAATAATGCATGTGGTGGTACGATACAATTCCGCAAAATTGTATTGTTTGATCGACTTACATCGTATTTTCCCTCTGAATTATCGTACGGGTTGGCATCAGTGAGCTGACGAAAAGGAGGTCCTAATTTTCCCGAACACTGCCAATCTAAAAAAAACCGAAGATCGAAGAGCCGCCGTTCATTTATTTTACTGGATCTCAAGAGATCCGAAGATCGAAGAACCGCGATTCATTTGTCATTTTTACTGATCCGCAGTTCACTCGCTCTTTTAAAGAACCGATCTTCACCGAACACTACCAGCATTGAGCTCAAAAGATCCGAAGAGCCGCGGTTCTTTTTTACTGACCCGTGGTTCACTCGCTCTTCTGAAAGAGCCGGCTCAAAGATCCGGATCTTTAATGAGCGACCCATCTCTATTCTATTCAATCAATCCAATTATTTTGACTTATTTTATCTAAATATTTATTTTCTCGAGTTACTTTTATCGAGTTACTTTTATCTCGAGTTATTATTATTATTATTTATACTCGATGGCGAAACGCCTGTGGACTGAGGCCGAGTTATTAAGTCTTCTTGAAGATGACGACTTTGACGAGGATGATATTCCCGATGAAGATGAAGATGGGGATGAAGGTGAGCCTTCAGACAATCAATTTGTCATAGTTTATAATAATGGTTTGAAGGATAAATACCCCTAAGTACTCTTGTCAGACCAAATGGAAAATGCGGGTCCTGACCTTGGTGTACCCGTCGCATTCCAAATAATGTTCTACCCAAGCCATTGAGCTGAGGTAGTTGAAATTTTTGCACCGTGGATCAAAGGTAGGTAGCACGATTTGATCAAAATATGAAAGTATTCCGCCGATCAGAACCCATGAAAATGTCCATTGAAAAACTAAAAAAAGCGAGTGCCAAATTTTACCTCATTTTTAAGAGTGAAATAGTAATATTTTAAAAATAATTACGAAAAAATTAATTTGATCATAGGATCCAGTCATTTATCCAGATTACAAATCAGTCGGGGAAATTTGGAAAATTTGACTCAATTTGGAACACAAACAATATTTGTAAGAGTGTTAGATAATTCCAATGTCGACGTAAATACCATTACGTCCAGGCTAACTCATCATCCCAGAATAAGCTTCGTCCAGGCTACCAAATGGCGGCTGGCATGTGACACATGCCATACGACCACAACGCTTGGTTCACCTTCGCAGCCTCGCGACCGCAAAAGGTTAATATTCATTCGTATAGTAGGAAGAAGGATAAAATAAAATTCTTTGTCAAGTTGCACAGAGTAGGTATTTCCCGTAGGTAGTAGGTATTTCCCATGGGTGGGGGGGGGGGGAGTGAGTGCCAGGGAAGGGGGGCGGGGCGCTCCCGCTATTGTGAGCGCCGGGGAAGGGTTGGACGCGGGGGGGGGGCGGTGCGCGGGGGGGGGGGCGCTTTAGGGAGCGCCGAGCTGCACCCCCTCCGTGAGCGGAGCGTAACGCAGTTTCTTGAAGTGTCCCCGGTAAACCAATTTATAAGACGTTATCACGTCAAAAACGTTTTTAAAGATTCTAGTTGTCAGTTTTTAAACACAGTTCGGAATAGCTCCATTATTATTATAAAAACAGAAAATTTGATTACCGTCATAAACATGCAAAACGTGTTCACGTCATAAACATGCAGTACTTGGGCTTCAATGAAAATTCAGCAAGAACCAAACAAGTCACGTTTTGCAACAGGAGGGGGAAAATTCAGGAAAAGGCCTTTCACAAAATTCAGCAGGTTTAGAATTTTCGATTTCGGACTTATCTTGTTCTCGTAGGAAACCCCTCAATTGTATTCACACTTTGAATACGATTTCATGATTTTTTCTATGATTTCCCTAAAAATCGAATTTTTTAAAGATTTTCCCTGAAAATCATATTTTGTTTATGATTTTCTCCCGAACTCTGGACATATTTATGACCTAACATTGCCAAAATACTCAATCAATATTCGAAACGCTCACAAATTCTTGTAGGATTTTTCACGCAAAATCAAATCGTCGGTGAAGCGGCAACATGCAATAACTCAATTTTTTACCAAAATGAGTTATACATCAATCTTGATACAAAATTTCCCGCCGGATCCATTGGTGAAGTCAGATTGTCGAAAAGCAACATGCGATAACTCTTGCTCGATGGGGACTGTAACTAGCTATAACTCAGAGTGAAATGAGGTAACATGCTATAACTCACTTAACTTTTTAATTAATTGAAAATATATGGTAAAATCAGTCAGAATTGATGAAATGGGTCTAATTGTTGATGAAATTGTCAAAAGATTTTGTTTCGAGGAAGTAGTGTTGAATTTAGACAGTTTTTTGTGTCTCCTGAAAACTTGGGAAAATTGAGATGTAGCATGTTGCCGCTTCACCGACGAAATGAGACCAACCCCAGGTCGCTACGACCAACTGAATAGAAAGTACGACGACATTTCCGGTAAAAATCATATTTTTTTGATGATTTTCAATGCAAATCGTTTAAAAACACGATTTTCAGCAGACATTTCGTCGTAGTTTCTATACGGTTGGTCGTAGCGACCTGGGGTTGGTCTCATTCGATTCTGCGTGAAAAATCCTACAGGAATTTGTGAGCATTTCGAATTTTGATTGATTATTTTGACAATGTTAGGTCATAAATATGTCCAAAGTTCGGGGGAAAATCATAAACAAAGTATGATTTTCAGGGAAAATTGTAAAAAATTTCGATTTTTAGGGAAATCATAGAAAAAAATCATAAAATCGTATTCAAAATACGAAAACGGGGGAAAATTGTATTCAAAGTGTAAATACGATTGTATTCGTATTCATATTCATACCTGTATTCGTATTCATAATCATAAAATCGCAGATATGATTTGTATTCATAATCGTAATTATGAATAAGAATTCGCCTATCTCTGTTCTGAGGCGCCTCGAGCTGCAGTATACTCGTTTTTAAATTTATGAAAAAACAATACTTATATTCCAAAAGGTTCCCAGCTAAGGCGTTTCAAACATTTCAACCTCTATTCTTCCTCACTGAGAAGTGACTGACAATAATGTAAAGTTTCGGGGCACAACTAGATATAGCTACTCATATATTTCATCAATATCACTCCATGGTAATGCAAGTGTCAAATTTGTCTATTTAAATTTCAAAATTTGACGCTAGGGAGCTGCCGTATACCCGAGTAGACGCCCCCAGGGATCTACCGTCTTCCCTGGTAGACGCCCCAAGAGAGCTGCAGTATACTCGTTTTAAATTTATGAAAAAACAATACTTTTATTCCGAAAGGGTCCCAGCTAAGGCGTTTTAAACATTTCAACCTCTATTCTTCCTCACTGAGAAGTGACTGACAATAATGAAAAGTTTCGGGGCACAACTTGATATAGCTACTCATATATTTCATCAATATCAGTCCATGGTAAGGAAAGTGTCAAATTTGTCTATTTAAATTTCAAAATTTCATGCCAGGGAGCTGCCGTATATCCGGGTAGACGCCCCCAGGGATCTGCCGTATACTCGGGTAGACGCCCCAAGAGAGCTGCAGTATACTCGTTTTAAATTTATGAAAAAACAATACCTACTCCGAAAGGTTCCCAGATAAGGCGTTTTAAACATTTCAACCTCTATTCTTCCTCCCTGAGAAGTGACTTAATGAAAACAACGAACAATAATGAAAAGTTTCGGGGCACAACTTGATATAGCTACTCATATATTTCATCAATATCGGTCCATGGTAAGGAAAGTGTCAAATTGGTCTATTTAAATTTCAAAATTTGACGCCAGAGAGCTGCCGTATACCCGGGTAGACGCCCAAGAGAGCTGCCGTCTACCCGGGTAGACGCCCCAAGGGATCTGCCGTCTACCCGGGTAGACGCCTCGAGGGAGCTGCCGTCTACCCGGGTAGACGCTCATGTTGAAAACGTTAAACGTCCCTGGATCCAAAAGAGACCAATTTTACCATCTCAAAACCAGCCCAAAATCGGTTCTACCCTATTTCTGATTCTGCGTTTTGATTTTTTGAATTGAACGGGAGTTTCAACCAAAAAACAAATAATTTTAATGTTCTTTAATTTTTTATATGATCAAGTTACCTATGTTACATTTTTGATTAGTGGATTTTGATATTTCTCTCCTCTGAAATCTGTACATCAAAAAGGCGTTAACAGTCGCCCCTTTCAAACAATTCTGATTGTACAATGATTACATTATAGTTAACAAAACCTTTTTATATACAAGCAAATAAACTTGGGTATGTACTTAGGTATATATAAATAAAATACGGAGTTAATTTCCCAGAGAACTCCAGTTAACTCCTGATTATGGCAAAAGTTGAGATAGGCAGCCGAATGGGTTAATTAATAGTACGATTTATTGTCATTTAGGTGTAGGTACATACCAATTTGAAGGGCCTTCTACGGTTGGAGAGACGTGTATGATCGATTTGCATCTTCAAATACTCCATTTCAACCATTATAAACAAATAGAACGTAAATATAAACAATTCAAGCTAATTTAAGGCGGAAATATCTATAAATTTCGATGAAACTCACCAAATCATTCGTTTGATCGTCCAATAAATTTTACGTCCTGAAAAAGCTTCTTAATCAAATTGCATTATTAATTGGTAAACAACTGTTCTTTCAACGAGAGCTGAAGAGAAACGACAAATTATAAAACTACCTACAGCTCTACATTTACGTATAATCGTTACTAGTCTATATAATTTGTATTTCTTAAAACTAATAATTAAATTTATGTACAGTATTGATCAACTTTTTTTGTGGCTTACGTACAAAAATATGTTAAACATCTATGCAAGCTGGCCTCTTAGGCGATCTCATCTTGGTGGGGTCTATTTCTCCAAACTGGTTATTGTAATAAATTACGTTCCAAAAGTGAAGCGAAAAGGACGTTATGGGTAATTAAAATGATTGGTTGTAGTTCGAAATATCTTTTGACGAATGAGGAAAGTGGGGAAAATATAAAGCGAGTATTCGATGGAGTGGCGGCTCTCATTGATGGGTGAAGGCACGGTAGGTATATAACAGACGGCAGGGGCCAACAGAGATGGGCGAATTCTTTTCATAAATACGATTATGAATACAAATAGAGGTATGAATATGAATACGAATACAATCGTATTCACACTTTGAATACAATTTTCCCCCGTTTTCGTATTTTGAATACGATTTTATGATTTTTTTCTATGATTTCCCCAAAAATTGATTTTTTTAAACGATTTTCCCTGAAAATCATACTTTTTTAAATGATTTTCTCCCGAACTCTGGACATATTTATGACCTAACATCAGGGGCGGCTACTGATAGGAGCATAGGCGCATGTGCACCCCCAGCCAATTAAAAAAGAAAAAAAATTCAAAGTTCATTCCTCTTCGTTTGAAGAGTAGGTTGGCTAGTGACAGAAGACTCGATCGTAGGTATTGTGCTAGTTGAAGCGAAAGCTGTGGCGGGAGCTCCCTCTTTTCTGACCAATCACACCCGTTTGGAGCATCACCTTTCCTCTGCACGGTTACTGGGGAGGGTGACGTCATTCGAGGGAGGCAGGCACGTGAGATTGACCAACCAGAGAGCAGGATATTAAATGTCGAACAAGAAAATTTCCTCTGCACGGTCATCACCTTTCCTCTGCACGGTTACTGGGGAGGGTGACGTCATTCGAGGGAGGCAGGCACGTGAGATTGACCAACCAGAGAGCAGGACATTAAATGTCGAACAAGAAAATTTTTCTCGTCTTGTGCAGAATCGGTTCGTTGCTCCCCCGTCAGAGAGCTCTGCAATCCGGATTTCCTTATAGAGAAACCTACAAGGGACTCCCCCCTCTCATTATTGCCTATCACGGATTTCCTTGGCAACCTAAATAGAGCATCCATCCATCCATAAGTAACTTAACTTGTCTCCGGTACTCTGTGATAAGTAAACAAACAAACCTGAGAGGGGAATTCCGTTTTACGTTTTCGGTTTACGACCGTTTCGGTACACACTGTTTTGTTCAAAGTAGTGTGATTACTTAGGAGTGTTATAGGTACGATGAGTAGTTTACATTAAAGTAAAGTAAACTATTTGCGTTTGTCGATTGTGGAAAAGTGCGACATTCGAGAAACTGGCAGAGCCCCTTGCTGTATCTACCTGAACTCCAGCAGATGTTGAAATTTAAAAACTGTGCAGATTCGTACCGTAAGTTTTTGTCGACTATTATAAGAAGGTAGATTGGCTTTGTGGGTGTGAAGTGACTAACTGACAATTTTGCCTACTTTGTTCTACCAACCGAAATGAGGCTTGAGTTAAAGACGGCATAAGTGATCTCCCATTTAGCCAAAAAATTGAAAAACGCATTGGCTGTCTCCCATAAGAACGCTCTGGTAGATTTGCGTATATTGGGTCCTCAAAATATAATGCAACAACTCGACAGTGCACATCGTCATAATCTGATACAAAAAAAAAAAAAAAAAAAACCGAAACGGTTAGAAAAATAGGTACATTTTTTATCCCGAATCATTGTCTCAAGTTCTGTGGTGTTCTCGAGCTAGCCGTGCGTGGGCATGATGAGAGGGAAGATTCTTCGAATCTCGGAGTTTTCAAGGGACTCGTTAATTTTTCTTCCGAATTGGACGATGTTTTGAATCGTCACGGGCAAATATACATTTCAGTTATTGCAATAAGATGGATGCATTTCTTGGGTTTCGGCCTTTGATGATTAGGTATTTCAGAATTTCTGTTAACCACTAGAGATATTTTTCGTGTCTATTTGTTATAGTTTGCAATTTTAGGATGAAAAAGTTACCAAGATTTATCCCATTTGAATATCGTTGAAATTTCTATTTGGCAGAGAAAATCACCTATTCTGTCCCTTCTCGATAGCCTCTCCTGATCTCTGTGCACCCCCTGAGTTTCGGGGCAGGAACCGCCACTGCCTAACATTGTCGAAATAATCAATCGAAATTCGAAACGCTCACCAATTCTTGTATGATTTTTCACGCAGAATCGAATGAGACCAATACCAGGTCGCTACGACCAACTGAATAGAAAGTACGACGAAATGTCCGGTAAAAATCATAATTTTTTAATAATATCCAGTGCTAATCGTTTAAAAAAACACGATTTTCTGCGAAAATTTCGTCTTACATTCTATTCGGTTGATCGTAGCGACCTGGGGTTGGTCTCATTCGATTCTGCGTGAAAAATCCTATAAGAATTGGTGAGCGTTTCGAATTTTTATTAATTATTTTGGCAATTTTAGGGAATGAATACGACCAAAATTGCGGTAAAAATCATAATTTTTTTAAATGATTTTCAGTGCAAATTGTAAAAAAAAAAAGATTTTCAGCGGAAATGTCGTCGTTTCTATACGGTTGATCGTAGCGACCTGGTGTTGGTCTCATTCGATTCTGCGTAAAAAATCCTATAAGAATTGTTGAGCGTTTCGAATTTCGATTGATTATTTTGACAATGTTAGGTTATAAATATGTCCGGGATAATTATACATTTATATAATTATGATTATAATTTATATAATTATTATATAATTATATAATTAATTATTATATTAATTATTATATTTATAACCCGGACATATATATAATTGTATATATATATAACTTATATATATATAATTATATATATGTCAGGTTTATAAATAGTTCGGGAGAAAATCATTTTAAAAAGTACACCTAAACTGTGTTTAAATTTACACGAGGCACTACCGAGGAAAAGACTAAAGTGAATGTGGCGATCTACGTTTCTAACCCCACTTCTACCCTCACGCATAACTGTGATTCACACTGACACTCAAAACCGTCGAAGCCCCCCGCTCGCCAGCTCTGTTCCAAGGTCCACGCAGAATTGCCGTTCACACTAATACTTTCGATTCGAGACTTGAGTGTCCCATTCAGTCGTCGACTCTTGAGTGTAGGTACATGGAAGAAATAGGAGGAAAGCTCAGTCAACGTTAAAAAACGTGACGAAAAATCGCCCCTCGCTTTCAGCGCAACCTTTAGGTGGCGAAGAAAAACATAGTCCTCCGATATTATGCCACTCAGTCGCTAGAGCGCAGCTTCGACCCTCCTGCTCATTCCCGCGGGTTTTATAAAATTGCACTTCAACAATATAACTTGTGGAGTACGATTTAGGACTTCTCTGTCCTCTATAACTATTGTAATAGTTATAGAAATAATATACCAGAAGAAAAGGAGTAACGGCATGTATGTACATACCCACTATAGAATGAAAAACAAAAATATTGTGCTAGAAAACCACTGATTGGCACAAAATATGACAAGTGTAATTTCTTTTCAATATCAAAAACACAACAACTTTTACAATACAACAACTAACTGAACTCCTACAAAAAATTATATCCAAGGACTGTAGTTACACTACAATATCATCATCTATCATCTGCATCACTCTTATCACTGCATTTCTGCCGAGGCGTACCTACTGGTGGTCTCAATTTATTGGAATCGACATCTACCAACACTAGGTACTTCATGTTTTGAATAAGTGAAAAGCAAACTAGAGACGAACCACTGTAGATGAACAGAAAGACGAGGAAATTAAACTTGGAGACGAACCACCATCAAACAGAAAGACGAGAAAAAATACGTTAGAAACGAGAAACACATCTGAAAAGTACGTTGGAGTAACTGTTATCAGTGCTGGGGGGAGGGGAAGTGTTACGAGCTCTAGTGACCGTGTATAGTACTTCTTAACTCTGTTCGCCACCTAAAGAGAACACTACTGTCGCGATAAACGAAAAAAGCGCACGCTTCAGCCCATTGAAGTGAGCTTTCCTCCTATCTTCTTCCATGGTAGGTGTGAAGGGCCCTAATTGCCTAAAGATTGTGTGTATCCGGAAAGTTACTCTTCTCAGGTTATTTTTATTGGATACCTCCAGTCACCACCAGCCGCCACCTCATTTGTCACTCGAAAGGCCTACTATTGTGACTATTAAAATATTACAGATAGAGCTAGGTACAGTTGATCTCAATTCATCTTAGCAAAACCTCACTAAAATGCCCAGATATTTCATAAAGTACCTCCTGGAATTGGACAAGAATGATCTAGGTAAAGACAATTGTTTTCAAAAATTTGAAATAGACATACCACCAGAGACTACTCTTTACTGTACTCAGTATTAGCACTCGACTGATTTTTTTTTTTTTTTTTGTAGACCCGAATACAATTTTTCGGCAACCTCTATTTTTCATTAGGTATCGTATTTTATTAGTTCTCTCTCATATTTTCGGAATCTCCTAGACATCGTCGAAATCCCGTCTGTCACGGAGAGCTTTCATTCCGTTTTCTTGGAAAAAATCTATTTTTTTTGCACTACACCTATATCTTACGTAAATGTTTCGGTTTAGTACCTAGGTCCGAATGCAAGTTGGGAGGTTGACCCTGAAGAAGACGTTGAGCTCGATCAGTGTGGCGAGAACGAGGAAAAGCCCGTATAGCAACAAACATGTGTAGCCCACCTGGAAAAGAAGATGGATTGATAAATGGTCACTGGTTTAGTTCAATGAAAACGATAGATTAGTGGACTGTGTCAAATAGTTGTATTCAAAATTATTAGCCCAACTGGCTCACATTTAATAACGAAAAGGCGAGAAAACTCGGGGATAAACAATGTCATAGAGGACCAACGAGAGAGAAGTGATGAAAAAATGGGAGGGAGATGACTCTTTCATTAGTTCGACAATTGCCGCTTGGAGGCAGTCCAAGTTGGGCGCGAATTATAAATTTCGTTCATAGATGGATGAATGACTCGAGGAACAAAATAAAGGTAGATTTTGCGAGTGAAATGCAAGGTGTTTCCAATCAAATACACGAGTTTTTTCCACTCAAAATTTAAAGTTTCAGGCTGTACAAAGTAGAGAATTTGCCTCACATTAAAATTTTTTTCCGAAAGAGGGTTTACTGATATGGAAGAAAACCATTGTGTGGTGCTCGAAAAAGTATCCAAACAATTTAGAGAATTTAAGGAAGATGGAAATTTTAAATATAGCGACAATCTGTTCATGGTGGCAGCTATATTCTGACCTATCCGGCTTTCTAACCAACCTGACTTTATAGGAGGATCTGTGAATCTTATCAGGGGCATCAGGTGAGAATATTCGTCTGGCAAATATCTTGGCCAGTCATAGAGGAATAAACAATAATGAAAATTATTACACAAAGGTTTATTATTTTTTTGAAGATCAAGCGTCAGCTTTACCCTTGCCACTACCTACCAATCATGTTTTCGCTTCATAATCTTGTTCATTTAGATGAAATAAACCCTTCACACTGCATTAGAAGAAATAAGGAATTCCTTGGCTTGGAAATTTGATTACTGGTTGATTAAGGCAGCAAAACACGTACAACCCAAAGAAACAAACAGCGATCGCATTTTGGTCAGCTAAAACCTGGTCACTAAAAACAGCAGTGGATTATAATCCATCAAAATGTTTACTTAGAGCGACCAAAATTCTCAAAGACTTACTTTTGCGTCCAGTTTGAACTTGTTGACGGCAAAAGCGACGTAGAGCATGAGAAGGGTGGATAGGAGGGAGATGGCAGAGTATTCCAAGCCTCTGGAGTTGATGCCGACGAAATGATGGCCAGCGGAGGTCGGTAGAAAGGAGGCCTTGATGAGCCAGGGCAGGCCCAAGCAGAGGAGGATGTCGAAGGTGTTGGAGCCCAGAGAATTGGAGATTCCCATCGACCCGTGTCCTGAGGAAATAGAAATGTCCGTACAATAAATCAAAAGGTAACAAACCTTCCAACACAGAAATTTGCCACTTACGATAAGTTAGAGGTTCGAGAAGAGTTAGCCGAAGAAAGAATAGGTTCAGATTGAGAGGGGATAGAAGCGAAAAAAGTTAATTCCAAGACTGAAGAAGACATTGTAGGTTGAAGAAGCAGGACGGGTAGATTCAAAAAGATGTGGAGTGGAGAGGCTGGAGAAGCAAAGGTAGTCATGAAGAAGAGGCAAAAACATAGAAGTGATGTCAGAGGAATTGGTTGCAGCAGCCGAGGGTGAGGAGGATTAGTTTAGGGCTAAAGAAGCAGGAAGCAGGAGTGGATTCGGAGGAAGAGGAGACAGAATCAGACATCCTTTTATCGTGTTAAACGATTGAACTTATCTCTCACCAATCTCAACATGTGAATCGTTACTTCTAGACATTTTGACATGAATGTGGTAAAGGACAGACTGATTTACGATCGTATCTTCGCCCTTTCTCAGAAATTGGACAGAAACACGATGGTAAATCAGTCCCGTCCATTATTATAATCAAAGAACAAGATTGATTTTGGAATTCAAAGCACCAGGTCGAGGCTTAGGAGTCTTCAGCTGGTTCAGTATCTAGAGAGGATCAAATCGCACATCCGGAGTAAGACTGGTATAAGTCAAAAAACCCAACTGATGGGAAATCGCATTTAAAGATTTTCGACTTCTTTGTTGTTCTATAACAGTCATCTGAACGAATTTTTTTAATATCTCAAGGGTCTACGGCACTCATATACTATTTAACTATCATGTTCTATACCAAAATTGCTTCGTTACCTCTTCATTTGCGACCAGCATGCTTAAATTGATCAAATTCCTATGATGTACCACTATTACCCCAAGAAATAGTGGAACATCTCAAAATAAACCAGAGTTGTAATTCTAAAAGTGGAACCAATACATGACTTTTCGGATCAAAAGTGGTACATCTCATATTATACCAACGTTACAACATGCAGACCAAAGAGAAATTCCATTTTGTTTTGGAGAAATACTGGTGCATCTCAAAATAAACCAGTATTGCAAATTTAAAACTAGATCAACCACTCTAATTATTGTTGGATCAAAAGCGGTACATCTGATATATACCAGTATTACACATACCTTGAGTTCATCACATTTCGGCGTCTGGCGCATAACTGAAGTGATCCAGTCTTGCTCCGACGCCATGGTAGAAGAATGGCTCAGAACCATACTGGTTTATCTGCTCTCTAGCGGCCAATAACTAAGTTATCGTTAACCCGTTCTACCCCCGTGTAGAGCTCGACGAGAGCTATCTGGTGGAATATATAACTCAAAACCGCCAATTTCGGACTTATACCAGTCTTACTCCGGATGTGCGAAATGTCCAGGCCACCTTAGGTTAAGTCTCACCTTGTTTGGCCACTATGACGCTGGAGACTGCTTCAGGCACACTTGTCCCAGCTGCTAGGAAGGTAATGCCCATTACAGAATCTGGAATCCTCAAAGTGTCACCTGCAAACCACGTTACATATTATGAAAGAATTTGTCTATTATTCTATTCTAATCTAAACAAAACGTGGCTCCCACTCCCACCACCTGATCAATCTGTAGGTATTTTCCAACCACCCTGTTGGGAACATGTTCAGAACACGGCAGTCCCGCGCATGCGCGACTAGAACTAGTTCTGAATAAGTTCCGAGCAGCTACCGGTGGGAATGAGAATTTTAGGGGCAGGACTACTTGATGGAGAAATCTGGCAGCACCTATAATCCACCCGAGTACATCCTTCATGTAGTACTACTGCTTTTATTCCTACTACCGTTTCTGTTCCCATTGCTCATGCTTTTCATTTGCTGTTCTCATGGTTTTTGCTTCCGAGTCTACCAAGGTAGCGGAAGCATTGTTTTCACTTTTCAAGGACGAAAAAAAAGTTCTCCAAAATCAAAATTTTCCTTGTAAAAAAATTTCCTTGTAACGGCCATAACTTCCACATTTTCTACCCGGTTTCGATGAAATTTTCAGGGATTATGCGGATTAGGTTGTAGACGGTCCCCAATGAATGCGAATGTAAAATCCTTGTAACAGCCGTGCATTTGTCACCCTCCCGTGTGACGTGAGAATCTCAAATTCTATTCAATCCATCACCAGGCCCCCATGTGATCTGAAGAGTGAAGAAGATCTTCTCGAATACTGGAGACGCCTGGAAGAGCACTAATCAGCTGAGTGAGCTCCGAAGCCATTTTCAATCCTATTGAACGCAGGAAGCTGAAATTTGAGAGGGAAGGTCAAGGGAGAATACAGATGGTGATAGGTGCTATTGATGGAGAACCAGTGATCTATACAGAAGGGTGATCTATACAGAAAATAATAAACGGTTTGTCCTACAGAACGAACGGTTTGTCCTACAGAGCTCCGCGTGGTCTCTAAAAATTCTATAGAATCTTAAATTGAAGGAAAAACAATACCTACCTTTATATCGAAATTTTTGAGTTAGGGCGTTTTCAAAGTTTCATAATTCATTTTTGAACCCTTAGAAGTGACCTACATCAACCAAAATCTTCGGGGCACAACTAGACCCCAAATGGAGCCTACATACCAAATTTCATCAAAATCGGTCAATGCTGCGAACGGACGGCCCATTTTTTATTCGATTTTTGGATTCTACGTAGTACCTTGAAACGTAAACCATCAAATTTTGAAGGGGTGTTGAAAATTTTTTTTTCATGGTCGATTCCAAAGGTTCATTATCGAAAATAATAAACCAAAATCAATCGGTGGAACGGTTTAGGAAGGTATAAAAAGAGAGTTACAGATGAACATTAATTTTTTTTTCATGTAGGCGATATCCCCCTCATGTTTTAAATTCAATCCACTCAGATATAATATATCTGAGCATCCGTCCGATATCCGATATATGAGCATCCGTTCAGTGAGATCATATTATGAGCATCCGTGCAACGAGCAATAGTTTGGCGGACTATTGCAGCAGTCCTCATCCTTATTACACTGAAAATGATTGATCAATTCATTGCTACGAGAACACTTTTCGGATATGATTGTGGATATTAAGATTTGGGATGTATCACAGGTAATATGGATTGTCGCTCTATCGATAATTCTAAAACGAAACATCCATTAAAAACTCTGGTATCTTAATAAGATATGGTATCTTATTAAGATACCGTCCCAACTGATAAGATACTGCCCAACGTATAAGATAATAAATATTTAGCTAAATATTTAGCTGTTAGCTATAGCTAATTCTTGCCCAAAACTGTATCCATCAACGCAGGCAAGTCAATCTCTCTTCCGACTGGGCAGAGGCAGAGAGTGTTTAGTTGTCGAAACTCGACTCCCCGATAGGTCCCCTGAACCTTAGGGGATAGGCCCCTGACAAATCCCAATCACGAGTCAAGAGTTGGGGATACTTTCAACTGACATGTGTCCCCTTGAGTAGGTTATATCTTACAGAAGAGATGCCCCCTTGAGTAGGTTATATCTTACAGAAGAGATGTCCCCTGAGTAGGTTATATCTTACAGAAGAGATGTCCCCTGAGTAGGTTATATCTTACAGAAGAGATGTCCCCTGAGTAGGTTATATCTTACAGAAGAGATGCCCCCTTGAGTAGGTTATATCTTACAGAAGAGATGTCCCCTGAGTAGGTTATATCTTACAGAAGAGATGTCCCCTGAGTAGGTTATATCTTACAGAAGAGATGTCCCCTGAGTAGGTTATATCTTACAGAAGAGATGTCCCCTGAGTAGGTTATATCTTACAGAAGAGATGCCCCCTTGAGTAGGTTATATCTTACTGAAGAGATGTCCCCTTGAGTAGGTTATATCTTACAGAAGAGATGTCCCCTGAGTAGGTTATATCTTACAGAAGAGATGTCCCCTGAGTAGGTTATATCTTACAGAAGAGATGCCCCCTTGAGTAGGTTATATCTTACAGAAGAGATGTCCCCTGAGTAGGTTATGTCTTACAGAAGAGATGTCCCCTGAGTAGGTTATATCTTACAGAAGAGATGTCCCCTGAGTAGGTTATATCTTACAGAAGAGATGTCCCCTGAGTAGGTTATATCTTACAGAAGAGATGCCCCCTTGAGTAGGTTATATCTTACAGAAGAGATGTCCCCTGAGTAGGTTATATCTTACAGAAGAGATGTCCCCTGAGTAGGTTATATCTTACAGAAGAGATGTCCCCTGAGTAGGTTATATCTTACAGAAGAGATGCCCCCTTGAGTAGGTTATATCTTACAGAAGAGATGTCCCCTGAGTAGGTTATATCTTACAGAAGAGATGTCTATTCTAAGAGGGAGGGTTCAATAATACCATAAAACATGAAGGAAAATTGTCATTTACCCACGATGGTAATCATCCACGCCACTTGATATGAAAGGGTGCCGATCCAGATGATACACATCAGGAACGTGATTGGAAACCATCTCTTGAACCTGAAACCCATGGAAATATTGGTAACTCTTCAATTGACGAATATTAAGAACTAAACAATTAACATACAAACCAGAACAAACAGGAGAGTAAGTGATTTTGATATGAACGATACTTGAGTTTCACTTAAAGTTCATAAATCAAACGTATTGATGAATAAATTTATTGATATTAGGCTATACTTGAGCCTTTTAAAATGGCGCCGAGTGTCGATTATTAGATTAACCAATAAGTACCTGAAGTAACAAAACTACTTGAACGCACAAATAAATGAGGTAATTTATATTTGTACCAATAACATACAAAAGTAATTGTACATCTGGCAATGCTGATTGGAGATGAATGAAGAGGTCTTATCAGCGCCTTGTCTCTCGAAAGCATATCACGGTTCAACATATTGATTTTACCTTTCAAGTTTCAAGATATTTCCGCGGTCTAATATTTAACGAAGGTAAATACTGACTAAAACGAGGATTTTCGCCGAATTTTGTTTGCATTTTTCCTGAATATTTAATGGTGTGGGATAGATGAAAATCGGGTTGATTTCGGAAAATAAGTCTGATTAGCTGATTGGCTGTTCGGATCGTCGTCTCCTCCCAGTGTTGCCCGATGGAACAACGAAATCATGTTATCTAAAAGAAAAGTTATTAAACAAAAACATTCCTGAGCCATAATATTTTGAAAAAAAAAATTAAAAAAATTGACTGAAATACCCCGCTGAGGAGTTTGATTCCAAAAGGTGTGAAAAAACGTGAGTCAAACGTGAGAAAAACGCGGAAAACCATAGCAACCTGAAAAAAGTGCTACAAACCAATGATGTGATTTTTTATACATTTCTGAACTATAATAAATATTTTTGAGAAAAAAAGGTGAATTAGTTCAAAGTTTAAAATAATTTTTAACGAGATTTGACATTTCAGATTTATGGATAAGTACTTTATGAAACAAAACGTGGCGTTTAGTAATTTTTTGAATAAAACGAAGTGGATAAAGTACTTTTTGAAAACAAACGAAGTGGGTTAAGTACCTACTTTTTGAAACAAAACGGATAAGAGACCGCCATTTTGCTGGATACAGTACCTTTTGAAATTAAACGGAATATTCACCCTCGTTTTTGAAGGGAATAAATTATCATTTCCTCCAAAACGATCGCATTTTTGTGAAGAACTACCTCCCCCCGGAAAAAACGCTGGGAAAGTGTTAACTCAATTTCGATAAAAAATGGTCTTTAGTACCTTTTGAAATCGAACTCCTCAATTATTGGTCGATTTTGATGATTCCAGCGCCAGTCTTTTAGTTTTTCAATTCCCTAAGTAAATGCACTAATGAACTTCAAAAATCCTTGAAAATTTCAAATTTAGGTACAATTTTTCACCTTTTTTCAACTTTGGGAATTGAACAAGTGCATGGGTGTAGAGACTTTTAAAATAAGAAGAATGTCACAAATAACATGAAAATTGGATGATTTTTCCTGAGAAAACTGGGAAAAAGTTTTGATGAAAACTGGCCAATTATGAGATGGCTGGGGGATGGTGGAGGCACTGGCGGTGGGGGGAAGGGGCTACCAAGTGCCGGTTCATTGGAGATTAGACTAACCCGCAACCGACTGAAACCCCCTCAATCAATTTAATCAGCTCAAATTTCAACATTCCGAAGCGATTTACTTACCTCGGCCGTTCGCAGTCAGGGATCGTCAGCATGAAGACGGTGTGGATGGGAAGGACGAGGACCCAAGCGAATTTCCTCAACATCCCCTTCTTGTAGGGGAAGTTCACGATGGACCACACTGAAAAAAATAAATACCACACCTAAGTATTATTATATAATACATGGTATTATTATATTTAATTTATTTACCGAGATGGAGCGATTTTGTGAATATCCTACCCTCCAACAAGGGCGAAGCCTAACGTCGGGTAGGTAATTTGAGCAAATCGCACCCCTTCATGCATTTTTCTTCTCGTAAAATTGTTCAAAATGGTGCCAAATAAACAAATCTATATATTTATAAATATTGATACGTCGGCGAGCAGAGCAGGAGTTGGAGCCTATCGAGGTATTAATGTAGATATCGATACCTTAAAGCACAAAAGTGCGATGTCCATCCATCTTCTACATTAAAATTTTTTTCAACTTCAGAAAAACTCAAATTTAGCAAAACTATTATTGACCTTCTTGACGATTATAGCTCGAAAATTTCTTGAAGAAATTAAAGAGTTTGGTGTAATAAGCCATTATTTTAGGAATTGTTCACTGGTGATAACTTCTTTTGCGTTTTTCTCAAAACTCCGTTTTTGGACAGCCCCTTTGTGCTTTAAGGTATCGATATTAGGATATATTCAAAAGGCTTAATATCGAAATGAAATTAACCTTTTCATTCACGCCAGTTACTTTTGTTATTACGATACTTATGTTATTATACAACGACGACTATTAGGATAGGTAATATAAATTCCATACAAAGCATCAAAATCAAAACAGAAACTAAACTAAAATTTTTCAAAAAATCTAAAATCCGATTGGAATTTTTGTTTCTCTTTTACCTTCCTTGAAGCAAAATTAGGGTCCTCGAAATATACCTCTAAACTGGAGGAAGTACAAAAAGGTAGCAATTACCTTTGTGGAATGAAGGTACCTGTTTTGTAGGCATAAACTCACCTAATGGGGGGTGCGCCTGATCTTTTTTTCAAATTTTTAATCGAAAGTAGACCTCTTCTTGAGAATTTTGACACCAGCCGTTCTCTTTTTGGATAAGTAGACCTTTTTCTAAGATTTTTCAAAGTTTCGAATGTCTATGACGTCACGCGCTCTTCCCGCCTGGGCGGGATCTCCCAGCCCACTGTGACGTCATAAACATTCGAAACTTTGAAAAATCATAGAGAATGGTCTTCTCACGCTAGAAGGTCGCAGTTGGTGTCAAAATTCTCAGAATGAGGTCTAGTTTAGATTAAAAAAAACAATAAACAGTTTTTCCTACCCATGCGCTAAACAGAAACAAATAAAGTTCGTTACTTCCAATCCAAAGTCCAATCCAAAAGTCCACTTACTTCCATAATCTTGGGATTCTGGGTTCGTGGCTTCCAAATTCTGTTTGACGTTTCCGTTTTGTTGAGGTACCTCTCCTATCCGGAGATCAATCCCATCTAGAATTTCATAAAAATCATTATTAACCTCAGATAGAATTACCAGGACCAGAGCAACTGCCTGAAGGTACATAAAATTGGGAATACCAAAATATGAATTTATAATAATTATAATCAACATGTTGTGTGAAGATCTAAGCGTTTGTTTCAGTTACCAGGAGTTAGAGAGGTTTGTTGAAAAATTACCCTTTTTCTCCCAAAACCACTCGACCGATTTGGTTCTAACTTTTACATCATTTTTCTCGAACCTGTGGGAGTAGATAAGGCTGTTCATGTGGAAAAAATTACACAGTGCAAAAAAAGCTGTTTTTTCTCGAAAAACAGGTTTAACGTTTTTCTCAAAGCTATAACGGCATATTAACATCTCATTAGCATAGCAATAACGTTTGGAGTGAATATCTTTGACAGTTTTTAAGGCCAATCATCCCGGGAATAGTTCCAGAAACAGCCACCACGTTGCGCTTCAAAATGAACTCAAACGTAGTTCTCATTTTTCTCCTCGCCTGTTCATCCAATTTTCAATCTGAAAGTTTTATTGCACTCAGCACACACATGTGAATGGCGCTCAACCCTTAACTTTTGTTAATTTCTTTAAATTGTACATTTTTTGAAATTTTATAATTTTGAAATATTTATTTTGGGCTTTTAGGATAATTTTTTCGAAAAAGTGGGATAATAGCGCACAACGGCAATTAAGTGAGAGTCTATAAAAATTGCAATTTTGAAGATAGTGTGTGCAGCGCGATCGTAAAGCGTCGAGGCGGCGAAAGCTAGGACTTCAAAAAAATCGAAGGTGGGCGAGGAATGCGAGGGCTTTCAGGGACCCAAACACGAAAGAGTTCGGGGTCAGAAGTTAATCCGGTGCGTTGACAACAACATGGGGTGGTCGGGCGGGTGGTACTTGGAAGAATCACCAGTCTCGAAATGTTTCTTGATGAATTGCCTTTTTTTCATAATCTACTTTTTTCGCTCAAGGTATCTCTGAATAACCCAGTGATAGTTCTTACAGTTGATAGTGCTATTTTTGACTACTTTCTTTCCTGTAATTTATTATGTTTTCTTGTATTAGCTATAAGCGTCGAAGTTTATGATCCATAATAATGGGAAATGCATCTACTAGACCTCTTCGTCCAAATCAAAAGAATTTTCAACTAAATTTTTTTTCGTGATGATACAAGTGTTAATTTGGAAAAGTGAGCTCATAGAGCTCAATCGAAGTATTTTAAAAAATCTACAGAATTTTATGATTTGAAAATCGGGATTGCAGCGACGGTGTTCTATTTTCTCTTTCTAGAATTCTCTCTATCTTTTAGAAAATTCTTTACACTTTTTTCAGTTTCGAGCAAGAAAGTAAATTTTATTTTAATTCGCAACAGGTCAAAAATTATCACTTGTTGCCAAATGATGAACATTTCGTTGTCGTAACAAATTCAAATAACAATCGTCTGCCAAGTGGGTGTGGCGCATAGCTTTCTCGTATGCTTCCCGATTGTATTGATCCGATGATAATAATTTATGTAGCTTATCTCAAAACATCAATCTCTAAGTACATTGAACTACCCTAATATATTACCCATATATGGGACCGTCTACACGTCGAACCGCACATTCTCTGAAGATTTCACAGAATTCGAGGAAAAACCGTCTGCCTAGTGGGTGTGGCACATGGGGCTTCCTCGTATCCATTACCCGATTTTATAGATGATTCGACGCATAGTTCTGAAAACATCAATCTCAAAGTACCTTGCAATACCCTCATATGGGACCATCTACACACCAATCTGAACAATCCTAGAAAATTTCATCAAAGTCGGATGAAAAATGTAAGTGTTACGGCTGTTACAAGGATTGCGCATGCGCAGAGGCTACTGTCGATTTTAAGGCCTTGATTTTCGTTGGGGACCATCTACAACCTAATCCGCATAATCCCTGAAAATTTCATCGAAATCCGATGGCAAATGTGGAAGTTATGGCTGTTACAATGAAATCACGTTTGCGCTTGCGCAGCGTCTATTATCAATCCGGGGGTGATGATTTTCATTGGGGGCCATATACACGCTAACTCACAAAACCCCCGAAAATTTCATCGAAATCGAATGAGAAATGTAGACGTTATGGCTGTTACAAGGATGGTAGCGCATCCGCAGAGGGTACTCACTATCAATTTGGGTGCCAAGATTTTCAAAGAGGGTCATCTACACGTCAATCTGAACAATACCTGAGAAATTCATCAAATTCGGGTGAGTCAAGGAAATTCACGTTTGCGCATGCGCAGTGGCTATCATTAGTCCAGGAGAGATGG
Organism: Apolygus lucorum; assembly: GCA_009739505.2. Classification (NCBI taxonomy): domain Eukaryota; kingdom Metazoa; phylum Arthropoda; class Insecta; order Hemiptera; family Miridae; genus Apolygus; species Apolygus lucorum. Next base: position 5,045,782 of record CM019174.2, on the reverse strand, counting down.
TTTTCATAGAGAACCGTCTCCACGCCAACCCGCACAATCTCTGAAAATTTCATCGAAATCGGATAATAATTTCGTATAGTTATGCCCGTTACAAGGATTTCATGAAAGACACACAGGTACGAAACTAAAATAAATAGTCAGGAAGGTCTAAAACGTAGGTAAAAAGTAAAAACAAAGCTTCCGCTACCTTGGTAGACTCGCAAGAAAAATGAAATGAAAACGCGATTCCGCGACACCACTGACCACCCAACTTTGCAGAGGTTATTTGGTTCACACGTTTTCTAAACATTGGGATCCAAGAAAACCACGCGCACGCGAGTATGGAGTACGTACAAACGCTAAGTAGTGCTGGATTACCTTGAGTTTGTACGTGTTATTTTCATGATTTTTCAAGAATGATGTGAGTTTAGGTGTTGCCTACCCTGTGATTTTCATCAAGTTCGAATCATTAGTAACCACTGTCGTTCGCAAACAAATTCATGTAACAAATTATTAGCAAATTGCCCCCAAATTGATTGCACCTTATGTGCATGCTAACGTAAATTCCTTGCCGTAGGAACCCATAACTTCCACAGATATCTTAGGATTCCGTAGGATAAGTAGGGATGGGTGTAGGTTGGACCGTGGAAGTTCCGCTATAAATTTCTTCTCCGTCAAAATAATCACATAAATCCAGCATTCAAATCTCGGATACATCTAAACAAAAGGTTCTTACTACCTAGCCATACATGAAATGAATACGAAGAAGCTATGTACCACTTCCACTTGGCAAACATTAAATGTTCCAAATTTTGGAAACACGCCGATTAGATTGTAAAAAGCGTGATCTTCCGTGGCCTATTCACAAACTACCAGCTAAATTTGAGTAAAATCGTGCAAATAGTACACAGCGCACCCGTTCCTACCTAGATGGAATTCAAAGAAGATTGTCTCGAGGCTGATGCGCAACAATCGTGCTAATTTAATCTATATCGGATCTTGTTTCCTCATAGTTCAGCCCGGAACGAGGACACAGACAGACGTTTACCATTGATAGACCCAGAACCAAAGTTGTTCAATGAGCTCTAAAACGAAAAGAAAGGGAAAATGTTTGTTTCTGATGTTCTAAATGAAAAATATTATGACCACAAATTTGGTCCGGAAACATCTAATTTTATATTCTGTGTTGGTACGGCTAAGATTACGAGTAAAAGTTTCATAGAATATTTCCAAGGGAAATGCCAGTTTTAGTCACCTTGATTTTTGGAGGAAGGTACCTACCTAAAGGAAGTATCTTGCTTACCTAACATCAATCTCCAATCAAAATATGTTCTTTTTTTTTTGGTAATATAAACAATTTGTATTATTCTCGTAGTTTATTTTATTATTTCTATTATTATTTATTATTATTATTTTAAAAATATTTTCATTATTATTATCTCAATTTTATTTATTCTTGTAGTTTCGCAAGTAGGAAGGAAATAAGTACCGTAAAACCGTCAAACTTTACCCCAAGATTTACTCCCAAAACATTTCCAAATACAATTTCTCCCACTCGAAATGGGTTAAATTGATTTTTTAAATAAGTGAATTGATCTTCAGCGCTTCCTGAACATTTTGAGTGGTCGAGCTCATTGATCAGATAATTGTAACCCCCCTATTTAATTGTTTAAATGTTGGAGTAACGTTACCTACGAGTGCGTCTATCTTTACTCCACTCTGAAAAACTCACGGTTATCGCTACAGAAACGGGCAGTGGTGCAATGATACTAGTCGGGATTGACTTCATTACCCCAGAAATACTTGATAATATCAAGAATTTATAATATTATTATAAAATATATTCTGAAAAATTGAACTTTGTAGCTTGAAAAATACAAGTTATACCTAAGAAAAATATAAATTCCAATGATCATTTATTCCAACGAATTTGCTTGAAATGCAATATTTCTGGTTAAGAGATCACAATTTCAGTCTTCCAGTATAGACAGACTTATGTAGGTAATCGAGCAAAACTGACTACAAGTAAAGAAATATTAAAGGACAATAAACGATAAACGAATGACTAAACAAAATCACAGAAAAAGTCTGTTTCACATTCGATAACTTTCAAATAAATTGCAATGGTAAATTTCAAAGTTAACCCACGAGTAAATAATATTGTAAATCACAACTCATGAGACCAAAGCACGTTCATGTTCTTATCATAGTGCAGGTGTTCAGTTGTAAAGTTGCGGTAGGGGCGCGTACCAAGCTTTTTCTCATTTCTTCTCCCCATCTCTTACTTCTGACATGAGATACACTAGAAACCTTACATTCAACACTGCTTAAATTATAAAACTCAAATGTTTTTCGAGACTAAATAAGAAAAATATGAGTGAGGCTACCTTTATCCCAACCTTTATAGTGGAGTAGATACCCGGTTTTTGGAGTAAAGTTACCATCAAATTTTTGGTAAACAAAGGCATAACTAAGAAAACACTTTTTTGAGAATTTGATTAGTGTATTTTGTTCAAAATAAGATATTGAAAGTGATATGATGAGGGCTTGCCTGGTAAATCCACTCCAAACACCTGATATGGAAGAAATTTTGGAGCACGAGAAACAGGACAAAAACAGCTGAACAGGAAACTATGACTGATAACAGCTGATAACATGGATAAAGTCGCCATCGCAAGCCGCATCGATTCTCTGGGATGTGGAGAATAACGAAAACACAATAGCTAACTTTTATCTAAGTTCTACCACGCTTACGTCACAATTGAAGATTCTAACTTTTTGGGGTAAAGTTACCCCTGGTGGGGTAAAGTTTGACGGTTTTACGGTACGCAGATAAATAGTTATAACATGAAAAGGTAGGTAGGCTTCTGATTACCGTCAGACGAACTGCCATACCTACACCGAAGTTATTCAGGAAGTTCCAAAATTCAATCAATGTGAGAGGAAATTCAGAGCGAAGCAACGAGCAGACTTGAAGTCACAAAATCGTAATCAGAAAGAACTAACAAGAATCGGAGTCCGTGTTGTGAGGGTTGCGGAGGGGAAGGTGACAACAAGTTTAAAGTCCAGAGGCGTAGGGGGCTCAGCTGCTAATCACCTCCCCCTTCTTCCTTTGATGAAATTCCTTTGATCTTCGCCGTCGACGCTTTACGACCAATATATTCAATAAATTTCAAATAAAAAAATATTTTCGTACTCAGGTGAGTTAGAGGTTTGGCGCTATAACCGCAGATTTTGAAAAATGTGAAATGATTTTCAAAATTTGAACTTTAAAATACTGAATAAAATTGAAATTACAATTTTATTTTGAAAATTTTAGCAGAGCGCCATTTGGAAACTAATAATGAGTACATTCCCGTTTTCAAAATGAAAATCGCTTGAACTGGTGGAGAGATAAACTAGAACTACGATTGCCCCTTTTTCTACAATCTCCGGTGCTGCCATCTGGTGAAAAAAAATCTTATTAAAATCGGGGATGATTGGCCTTAAGAAAACTGGTCAAAAAGGTCAAGATATTACGTTCTAGTAGGACTAAGTTGAGATTGTGAAACTTTGTTCCAACCCATCAAAAATTGAGCAAAATCATAAGAGCCAGAAATACCATAAGGAACAAACTCTCAGAATTTCGAAAGGTTTGAATGAATAGTTTCCGAAATATTACAAAATAAATCGCAGGATGAAAACGAGAGTCCCCTTACCTGTAGCTGTTATAATATTATTACTACCCATCTCCTGGGTAAACTTATTCTGTTTACTTTAAGAAAGTTGGTCACTAACTGAATTCTCTATATTTGGAATTTTGCTCAATAAAGCCTTAACCTATTAACGCCCAGTGTTGCCATACGGCAATATAGAGAGCTTTTCTGTTTGGAGGCTGCTGGGCACCTTCCTGAGTCATTGCGAAGTCCTTTATCCTGGAGATCTTTTTCTCCAGATCTGTCTGATCATATTGATGTATAATTCAATTAATTTTCTATCTCCAGCCACGAGGGTGAGGCACATAGCACGTAGCTTCATCTACAAATGGGGGGTGCGCCTTGATTTTTTTAAGATTTTTAATCGAAAGTAGACTACATTCTGAAAATATGGCACCAACCGCGACCTTCTAGCGTGAGTAGATCTGTTTCTATGATTTTTCAAAATTTCGACCGTTTATGACGTCACGCGCCCCCCTCGCCTGGGCGGGACCCCCCCAGCCCACTGTGACGTCATAAACGGTCGAAACTTTAAAAATTCATAGGAAAAGATTTACACACGCTAGAAGGTCGCGGTTGGTACCAAAATTCTCAGAATGAGGTCTAGTTTAGATTAAAAATAACAATAAACAGTTTTTCCTACCCAGGCGCACACCCTATTCAATGGGTAAATGAACTGATTGGAGGTCATCAGAACTACCGATTTTCTTGCCAAATACGCGGTAACAAACAGTAGTCTACCAAGTGGGTGTTACACATAGCTCGTTGGATGCTCACAAAGCACGATGCGTCACCTTCAAATTGATTGATTCTTGGCCAGGCTGGAGGTTGAATAACTAACAAGTAACCAACTAAATACCCATGTATTCATCACCAGGGCTATGATACTTTATCTAATCCTTTAGTGGTATTTTTTGACTAATTATGAATGTTACAATGAGTTGATGAATTACCTACACTCAATACTGGATGTATTCCTCATCCAATATTCTAAAAGAGTTCCTAGTAGATCCGATGAGATCACAGTACAATATACTAAAAGTTTTTGAAAAATAAAGATCAGTTCTTGTGGCAGCGATGCGATATGGCAACGTAAACCCATGAAATTCGACCAGGAGATTTTTGAAATTATTTTTCCCGTATTCTAAAGACTATTTGGAGTCGGAATATCAGATCTATGTTCATAATATATAGAAAAAAGTTTCGGGCGTTAATGAGTTAATCTATTCGTAAAGCTTTATCTCAGTAATGAATCCCAGAAATGTTAGTGGAAAGGATTAGGGTACTTAATAATTTATTAGATAATATCTAATTTGGTAGTTAGGAACTCACCAGTAGGCTGAGGTTGCTGCTCGCTGCTCGTCTCACTGCCCGAATGTCCCGTCGTCCACTTTTGAATGTTCTTGTCCCAGTACATGACAGCGAGGTACACTGTGTACAGCAAAACCAACACCAGAGCTTCGTACCTGATCGCATGTTGGAATCCGAAAATTCAAATAAACGTTATTATTTTGAAGAAATGCGGATGATGTTGTGTGAGTGCTAAATCAGAGAAAATTTAAGAATTGTTTGATGGCGTAGTGGTCAAGATACTGTTTGAAGGTAGGAACCTGCCAGTGATGACAAGAAGGAGAGACAAAAGTTTCCAAACTGATTCAACATGAAAGTTTTATCAATAGTAAAAGTGTGAATACTTGTAAGTCCGATAATAGACAAATTTCAGGGGCTGCCCCTTTCTGTATCTCATATGGATGGAGATTTATATTAAAAGCAAGGTCGTGGAACGTGAATCCTATTTGCAAAACTTCTGTACACGAATTTCGTATTTATTTCGGTATTTATGAGTGTCATTTACGTATTCACAAGTAACTCGACTTATGAGGGTTTACACTTACTATCGTTATGTTTTAAAGAGGCACAAAGGAGTGAATACCTTCTGCAGTTCTCATTCCACTAATGCATAGAGAAGAGAATCACACACTTAGTTACAAAAGCACAGAAAAGAGATGCTCACATCAATTACGCATAGAAAAGAGATTCACGCATCTAATTTAGGTTTATTATTTTCAATAAATAAGCCTTTGGAATCGAGCAAGAAAAAAAATTTTTAACCCCCTCAAAATTTGATGTTGTCATTACCCGAAGGTTTATTATTTTCTGTACAGATCACCCTTCTGTATAGATCACTGGTTCTCCATCAATAGCACCTACCACCATCTGTATTCTGCCTTGACCTTCCCAGCTCACTCAGCTGATCAGTGCTCTTCCAGGAGTCTCCAGCATTCGAGAAGATCTTCTTCACTCTTCAGATCACTGATCAGCTGAGTGAGCTCCGAAGCCATTTTCAATCCTATTGAACGCAGGAAGCTGAAATTTGAGAGGGAAGGTCAAGGGAGAATACAGATGGTGGTAGGTGCTATTGATGGAGAACCAGTGATCTATACAGAAGGGTGATCTATACAGAAAATAATAAACCTTTGGGCAATGATTTTGTAGATATACCTACTGATAATTAGCTTTTCATATAAACATCCTTTTCCGCGGCCATAATACGAGTACAAACCCAACACAGAGAATATTAAATATTCTCTGCTAAATTTTAGTTACGTGGTTCAGTGTTATGATTAGTAATGACAGGTCAGTAACTAGAGGTAATTTGTCATCATTACAGTCACCTAAGGTCCGGTTTCCTGTTTCACCATGTCTTCTGTTTCACCAATGTGAATGAACCTCAGAATCAGCATTCTGACCATTTCACGAAAGATTTTCATTCATGGGTTATCCGTAAGTAGGTACCTCTAATGGAGTTTCACTATGCCAGCAGCTTTAATTAATCAATTGGCAGCTTTGTATTTGAATATAATCCACGGATCAGAAAACCACCTAGAAGGATGGTTATTGAAATAGATATAATTTTTTTCAATTTATTTAATTCAACAGAGATATGATTTTTTGAAGTTAATAACCTCTTGGTTCGTCGAACCTTTCCATTTGGTCTCATCTGCCTTCGCCTCAGAATGTATAGGTAGGTACCAAGTTTTGGGTAAATACTGAGCGTATGTGAGCATACAATTGAGCATACAATTGTAGGCTGTATGTGTGTAATTGTATTGTGAGCATACAATTTCAACAAGATCAAATTGAACATTTTGCTTCCTCACTACCGAAGGTAGGGAAGCTTTGTATTCGTGAAAGAAGTGAAAAAAAAAATGTCCTCCAAAATCAAAATTTCCACTTGCTTTTTGCGTTTTACAGCTTCCCGAACAATTTTGGTTCCGTGTCTGTCTGTCTGTCTGTCTGTCGGTCTGTCGGTCTGTCTGTCTGTGGTCAATCCTTGTCCCGGGCAAAACTATACTAACCTGGGGTCCGATTTTGATGAAATTTTCAGGGATTGTGCGGGTTAGGTCCTAGACGGTCCCCTATAAATTTCAGCACCTTCGGACCAATAGGAGCGAGTGCGCATGCGCAAACGTGAATTTCCTGGGACCTCGGTTTCTCGGTTTCTAATGAACCGATTTTGCTCAAATTTGGAGGTTAGTTAGGGACTAACTAATTGAGGGATTGTGTGGGTTAGGTCCTAGACGGTGGACCGCTAATATTTTGGTATTCAATAACTCTTTGAATCATAATTTTTTCGCCAACTGATTCTATACGTCCATGTTACAATGAGTGAGGAAGCTATACTGCCCACCCAACTTGGCAGACGTTTTTTTTTCTGGCATGTACAATTTATTTAAGGATGATCTAGGTAAGTACATGGTAACTAATAACTATGAATAACTGTTATTCATCATTTCAAGAGGTCAAATGATGAATTTAGGTAGAAGAATCCAGCTTAGTGAGGCGCTCACAGTGGGGCCAAATGGCCAAAAAGCGGAAAAAAATCATTATCTTTTGAACGAATTAGTGTATCGTTTTGGGAATGGTTTCATTCGATTCCGAAAACGAAAATACATCAGAAAAATATGTTTTTTGACGTTTAAATTCATTATATTAGTACTAAATCTTGAATTTTGAAAAATAATGTTACTCAAAGTGGAAAAGCATGTGAAAAAAAACGCTTGCATACAAGTCTGCAACGCATTAGGATTTTTTTTTTTTTTTTTTTTTTTTTTTTTTTTTTTTGTAACTCCCCTCAAAGACAAAATGTCTTTTTTGACGGAGGGGGCACGCCATAAAATAAAAATAAATAAATAAATAATTAAATAATGGGGAGGACGCCCAGGACTCACCCGACGCCGGCCCTAGGGATGAGGGAAGATGAGGAAGGTGGGGGTGGGAGAGAGGGATGAAGGGAAGTGCCTCTATAAAACGACCACCAGTTCAAATATGAGCCGAGCAGGACACGGGTGGTGATACCACGGAGTACGCCTACTGAGATGCCCAACTCACGCAACTCCGTGGCACTTTTCCCGCGCCACACCCCGCGCCATGATAAGGTTGCAGCCATCACCCTGATGTTGTTGGGTGCCACTCCTTTTAGCTCCGACACCGCTTGCCGTAAATCATTTCTATCATACTTTCTTATCTTAGCCCGCCAAGTCTGCTCCATGTCCAAGCTGCCATTGACAACTTGGACATCCAGGATAATGCAAGACTGGTCGGGCTTGACGGCAACGATGTCGGGCTTCTTACCCTGGTCACTTGGCATGTGATACAATCTCTCCCTCTCAACATCCCAGCCGCTAGATGACAAAGCACCTGCTATCTGCTTGGCAACCGCATCATGACGTAGAATGCGGCCACCGTGAGTACGAGGACACTGCTGCACTACATGATACAGGTGCTCATTTCCACTCCGACAGGCGCGGCAAAGGGGTAGTGTTGTCCCGCGACTACCTCTCGAACACCTAACCGCAGTTGGCAATGATGCCACACGGACGGCGTGAAAGTGTCGGTAGTCGCGGGCCCCAATGCCCTCCGAAGCCCAACACTGTTCACGTCCTAAGGAGGCTACCAGCCAAATTTCAGTTTCCTACGGTTGATAGGGAAGAAGTTAGCTTCAGGAGCCACTCAGCTGATCAAAACCCTGTGCACCATATTGTTCACGGTTTTTAGCACCAATTGGAGGCTACCAGCCAAATTTCAGTTTCCTACGGTTGATAGGAAAGAAGTTAGCTTCAAGAGCCACTCAGCTGATCAAAACCCTGTGCACCATATTGTTCACGGTTTTTAGCACCAATTGGAGGCTACCAGCCAAATTTCAGCTTCCTAGGGTTGATAGGAAAGAAGTTAGCTTCAGGAGCCACTCAGCTGATCAAAACCCTGTGCACCTTATTGTTCACGTCCTAAGGAGTCTACCAGCCAAATCATAATAATCATATAGCCAAATTTCAGCTATAATCATATAAGTACCTACCTACCTCACTTCTACGAATCATAATAATCATTGAGCATATTTCGTCACGTAACGTAACGTGACATAACGAAAATTTGGTTGTGTGCCATGGCAAAGACATGAAATGTCAAAAAAAAAAAAAAAAAAAAACAGAAAAGCGGTTTTACAGGCGATGGGTGTGTGTTATTTTGTTCTTTTCTTCGTTTCAGAGGTTATAGGATACACTAGTGATGATTGAATTGAGGTTTCGTTATGTATGTATGTGTGTATATGTAAATATATATTAATATATTTAATTTTGACAAAATTTTGAGTCATAAACACCTCTGAAAATTGGATAGTAAGCGATCGAATATTTGAACGAATCCAAATTAAACGTTTGCTAAATCCGAATAAGAGATTTTCAACGATGACATGTTCTCGGTAAGTCACGACTGCGAATGACAATCCGAAGAACCTGGTTTGTTCAAACAGAACCTTGTTGACTCTTAGCAGAAATATTTTACGAAAACGTCGCTATTTACATCATTCTGTTTTCCAACAAAAAATAAAACAAAAAATGTCTACCAAATGGGTGTGGCACATGGCTTCCCAGTATCCATAACCCGATTGTATAGATGATGCGATCATTGTAGCATTAACTTGTCTCCGTTACTCTGTGATTGTAGCTAATAGCCCACATAGGGGACCTTCTACATGCCAACATTCACAATCTCTGGAAATTTCATCGAATTCGAGAGGAAAATGTAGAAGTTACAGCCTTTAGAAGGGTTTTACTCTGAAGCTGCGGTGACGGCAGAGACGGCGGTTTCGCTCTATTTTTAATCGCCCATTAATCCATTGCACCTGAATTCGGTGGAATACGGCGATGTAATTTTTACAGCTTCTTGATAAAGGTCAGAACTTCAAGAAAAAAAAAGTCAAACCAAAGGAAGGCGAAGCGAGGGTTTTCCACGCCTCTAAAGCAATATTTCGCTGTAAAACCCCAAATCTGTAGCTAATTTTAAACCTAAACATTATTCAACATTATATAATTTTTTTGAATTACACAGAACGTGGTAGGAAATTTTTAAATTACACTGTCAAAGTGCTTAAAATCTGAAATATCAGGTTTCAGCCTCCATTTAGTAGTGAAAACTATTTTTAACCACCGAAGGTCTGTCCCGCCCTAATTCTACAGGCTATAGATTCTATAGGCTAATTCTATAGGCTATAATAGACTTTGAGAAAACCACATTACATTTCATTTATAGTCACTTTGTAAAAATGGATTTTTTTCCACTCCCGTCCCACTGTGCGCCGGTGGGTGAACCTTCCCGACCCCCATAACTTGGGTGAAACCGGCCTTGTCGTACGTGAGAAATATTGAACTCCATAAATTTATTATACGACCAAATTATCCTTGATTTTTTACAAAATTATCAAGGTTTGATGAGATGTTAGTAGAGGACGGTATATTGGATACCTTCAACAACAACCGGGAGTTGTAAATAATAAGGTAAGTCAGACTTAAGGCAAATCTGAGAAAAAATGTGACTAAGAAAAAACATGATTTTATTCGACGGTTAGGGCTTGAAAACTTCATCAATCTGTGAGTTGTGCAGCTTTTTGGAAACTATATTTTCTGAAGAACCCAATGATTTATAAAGTAAATTTGTTGATATTTGAATGGTAAAATAATGAATTTATGTAGAAGTAAGCCGTTTCGTGAGGCTCTGGCAGGTGAACCTTTCCAACCCCCATAAACTTTGGTGAAACCGGACCTGTTGAACTCCATAAATTTATTACACGACCAACTTATCCTTGATTTTTTTACGTAATTATCAAGGTTTGATGTGATAATAGTCGCGGTTTAGTGTGCCATCAACATAAACTTCCCCTTAAACTAGGTAGGTACTGAAATACTAGGTAGATGAAAGAGGTAGGCACAAGAGGTGGGGTTATAATTACCATTCGACCCGTTCATCGTGAATAATGCAGATGAGGATGGTCACTGTGACTCCATAGGCGAGGCAGTCACGAGTCAGTGGCCACCAATGCAGCGGCACTACCTGCCAAAAGTCAAAAGCAAGATAGTGATGAGCCATGGGGAGAGGCTTTAATTATGTAAGTTAAGAACAAGACCCGGTAAGGAAATGAACTACACCTGTCTCATATTAAGAACAGAAGATGATTAAAGTAAAGTAAACAACCATTTCAGGTTGAATTTTCGTCCGACTGCCATTCCTGGCGTCGCGGACGTCATCAGCTGTCTTCCAAAGGGAAGATCAGAATTGGTTCTGATGATTTCGCTCGTGGCTTCTCATTGCCAAACCGCCCTGGGTTGGGACGAGGGGGGCGGATTTTAGTTTTTCAATTCCCTAGGTTGCTGCACTAATACATTTCAAAAATCCTTGAAAATTTATCAGTGGAGGAGACTAGGGAATGGAAATACCAAAAGATTGCCGCTGGAGTCATCAAAATCGGACAATAATTGCCAGAGAAAAATGGGGAAAACCTTTTATTCAGTTAGGTTTTTCCCATTTTGGTTTATTATTTTCAATAATGAACCTTTGGAATCGACCAAGAACAAAAAATTTTTAACACCCCCTCAAAATTTGATGGTTTACGTTTCAAGGTACGTAGAATCCAAAAATCGAATAAAAATTTGGCCGTCCGTCCGCCGTCCGCCGTACGCCGTACGCCGTCCGCCGTACGCGGCACTTTTGCCACTTAGCATTGACCGATTTTGATGAAATTTGGTATGTAGGCTCCATTTGGGGTCTAGTTGTGCCCCGAAGCTTTTGGTTGATGTAGGTCACTTCTAAGGGTTCCAAAATCAATTTTGAAATTTTGAAAATGCCCTAACTCAAAAAATTTCGATATAAAGGTATTGTTTTTCCTTCAATTTAAGATTCTATAGAATTTTTAGAATTTTTTGAGACCACGCGGAGGTCTGTAGGACAAACCGTTCGCTCCCTACAAAAATTTAAGGGTTTATATTGAAATATATATATATAAATCAAAACACGAGTGTGAATCGCAAAAGAGGCCTAATCTCCGTTCAAATTAGAGCTGACCGAAATGCGATCGATGGTTGGTGATTTTGATTTTTTTTTTTTTTTTTTGATTTTTTTCCCCTTCATATTGGATGGTTGGTGATTTTGTAGACGAGTGATCTGTGAAAGAAAAATAATAAACCATTGTGTAATAATTTGCAGCGTTTTTTCTGGCAATTATTGTTCGATTCTGATGATTCTCCAGACTACAGCACTAATGAATTTTTTAAATCCTTGAAAATTTCAAATCTAGGTAAAACTTTAAAGTTTTAGCGCCTGTAATTTAGGGAAATACTAATCCGGAACGAGGAACGAACGGCGACCGACTGAGACCCCCTTAAGTACACAATTTATTGATAGTTGAAGGATCAAGGTAGCCAACAAAAATATCGGTTTTAGCTTAGAAATTGAAGCTTGCTGAAAGCGTGAAAATCGCACATCCTAAATAGTCCTGGAGCCGAGGCCGAAAATCGCACTTCATTTAGGGATACGATTTGACGACAAATTATGAAAATCTTGTCCATTCTGAGACAGAAAATTCAAGTCTGCCATTCCAAAACGGTTGCTTTCAAAAATGGCGGCCATGTGAAATGTTCAAAAATCGCGAAAAATCATCATATCTCCGGGATGGATGAAAACTCCGTGAATGAGAGATTAGGTCCAATCATGAATGTTTTCATCAGTCTACCACTCTTCAACGGCTGTTAACCCTCGGCTGACTCAATTTTAAAAATTGTACACTTTTTGTGCAAAAATCCACAACGTTTGGGACGTCCCAAATTTTTACAGCTAGCTTTTAAAAGTCCACTTACGGGTTTGGAAGAAAAAAAAATTGGAGTATCCCAAAATCAACAAATTTTCATCAATAAATTGACAATTTTTGAATTTGATTCTGCCACTAGAAGACAGCGGGCTATCCAAGGCATGCTCTATTGTTTACATACCACTCATACTTCAACGTGTTAAAATGTGAATCATCCCAAAATTGTTTGAATTTTAAATCAAATTTAACAATTTTTCAATTTAATTCTGCCAGGACTTTACAGCTGCTTAGGATTGGCAGACATGTCTCAAACCCGTAAGTAGACTTTTAACCCTCCAGCACTCGCGTCGTTTTACACACGTGAGCACTCTCGTCGGGTCTTTTTGGCCCGAGCCATTTTAAATTCAAGTTTTGTGGGTAAAATCGTTACAAAACCAAAAAACACACATATTCTGAAAGAGGTACTAATTTTCTTTATTTAAATAACAACATTTGCACATTGAGATCATTCTTGGTATTTTTAAATTGAGCTCAAAATATCACATGCCATTTACTCATATTTTCACTACAGTCCCAATTTTAAGCGTCATTTACCTATTTATAGTGCAACTTCTAATAATTCTCTGTACTTTTTATTGACATTTTAAATGCTGAAAAATCACAAAATGAATGGTTTTCGGCAATAGACCCAAGGGGGTACAAGATACCATTGTATAAATAATCTCAATTTTTGGGGTTTTCAGTCTCTTGAATTACAAATTCAGACCTCTTGTTCGCATCACGACAAAGGGTTACAAGCACAATAATTCCCATTGAACGAAACGAGAATTGCACCCTCAAAATAAATTTATCACAAAAATTTTTCATATTATCACAAAAGATTTTCATAATTTGTCGTCAAATCGTATCCCTAAATGAAGTGCGATTTTCGGCCTAAAAAGACTCGTCAGGACATTAAGGGTTAATTAGCGTCTCTATACCACCTAGTCACAGATATAATACAGTTTATTTTCAAGTTTCATCGTATCGTTGGCTCGTCATACGCACTCACCATACCAGCGCCAATGCCGCAGCAGGCCGCCACGGCGAGTATGTTGAAGACGGCGGACCCCACTATGGTCCCGATGCCGATGTCTCCCTCCGTGATGAACGTCCCGATCACGTTCACGAAGAGCTCCGGGGCGGACGTCGCTGCCGCCATGAATGTCGCGCCCGCCACGTCGTTCGACATGTTCAGCGCTGCAACACCGACGACAACTCTCTGATAAAGGCATCGTCTCTACCTAATTTATTTTTGAAGGGTTAACTCAAGTGAAGGGTAAGAGGAAAGAACGAAAAATGTCTAGAAATAGTAGGTACTTTTGAGAAAAATCAGCATGATTGAAAATTATAACCTTTGGAATCGAGGAAGAAAAAAATTTGATGGTTTACGTTTCAAGGTACGTAGAATCCAAAAACGCTGAAAATTGGTACATATCGGTTGTGATGATACAATCACTCAAGGACGGATGACACTTCCTAAGTAGGGGAAGAGAGGGGTCGAGGTGATGCAATAAGACAGTATTATCGCGATCATGGCTCGACGTCTCTGTCCCCCAAGTCCGGCCCGCTTCACGTAAGTTATTATTGAATATACCTCCTTCATTCCCATCAGATTACGTGTCTTATTTCTCCCCAATTTCCAAGTAATTAGATCCCAAGGGAACAAGGAGGAAAAAAGTCAACACCAATGCCCCTGAAGTTTTCCTTCGCCCACACTGACCCTGCAGATCACTATTAAGCAAAAGCAAGGCTCCCACAGACCAGCCAACTGTAAACTGACAACTGCAGACTGCAACAGGTGGGCCAGGACGGTTTCCCCAGGGATGCCTCCCAAAATTCATCACCAATTGAAATTTGCTGTAACCAGTCCCTTATATGACCCCAAATTTTTTTCACCAGGGGGGGGGGGGGGAGTGTGATGATACAATCACTCAAGGACGGATGACACTTTCCGAGTAGGGGAAGAGAGGGGTCGAGGTGATGCGATAAGACAGTATTATCACGATCTCGGCTCAACGTCTCTGTTCCCCAAGTCCGACCCGCTTCACGTAAGTTATTATTGAATATACCTCCTTCATTCCCGTCAGATCACGTGTCTTATTTCTCCCCAATTTCCAAGTAATTAGATCCCAAGGAAACAAGGAGGAAAAAAGTCAACACCAATTCCCCTGGGGTTTTCACCCACTTCGCCCACACTGACCCTGCAGATCACTATTAAGCAAAAGCACGGCTCCCACAGACCAGCCAACTGTAAACTGACAACTGCAGAGCGCAACAGGTGGGCCAGGACGGTTTCCCCAGGGATGCCTCCCAAAATTCATCACCAATTGAAATTTGCTGTAACCAGTCCCCTATATGACCCCAAATTTTTTTCACCAGGGGGGGGGGGGGAGTGTGATGATACAATCACTCAAGGACGGATGACACTTTCCGAGTAGGGGAAGAGAGGGGTCGAGGTGATGCGATAAGACAGTATTATCACGATCTCGGCTCAACGTCTCTGTTCCCCAAGTCCGACCCGCTTCACGTAAGTTATTATTGAATATACCTCCTTCATTCCCGTCAGATCACGTGTCTTATTTCTCCCCAATTTCCAAGTAATTAGATCCCAAGGAAACAAGGAGGAAAAAAGTCAACACCAATTCCCCTGGGGTTTTCACCCACTTCGCCCACACTGACCCTGCAGATCACTATTAAGCAAAAGCACGGCTCCCACAGACCAGCCAACTGTAAACTGACAACTGCAGAGCGCAACAGGTGGGCCAGGACGGTTTCCCCAGGGATGCCTCCCAAAATTCATCACCAATTGAAATTTGCTGTAACCAGTCCCCTATATGACCCCAAATTTTTTTCACCAGGGGGGGGGGGAGTGTGATGATACAATCACTCAAGGACGGATGACACTTTCCGAGTAGGGGAAGAGAGGGGTCGAGGTGATGCGATAAGACAGTATTATCACGATCTCGGCTCAACGTCTCTGTTCCCCAAGTCCGACCCGCTTCACGTAAGTTATTATTGAATATACCTCCTTCATTCCCGTCAGATCACGTGTCTTATTTCTCCCCAATTTCCAAGTAATTAGATCCCAAGGGAACAAGGAGGAAAAAAGTCAACACCAATTCCCCTGGGGTTTTCACCCACTTCGCCCACACTGACCCTGCAGATCACTATTAAGCAAAAGCACGGCTCCCACAGACCAGCCAACTGTAAACTGACAACTGCAGAGCGCAACAGGTGGGCCAGGACGGTTTCCCCAGGGATGCCTCCCAAAATTCATCACCAATTGAAATTTGCTGTAACCAGTCCCCTATATGACCCCAAATTTTTTTCATCAGGGGGGGAGTGTGATACAATCACTCAAGGACGGATGACACTTTCCGAGTAGGGGAAGAGAGGGGTCGAGGTGATGCGATAAGACAGTATTATCGAGATCGCGGCTCATCTCTGTTCCCCAAGTCTGGCCCGCTTCACGTAAGTTATTATTGAATATACCTCCTTCATTCCCATCAGATCACGTGTCTTATTTCTCCCCAATTTCCAAGTAATTAGATCCCAAGGAAACAAGGAGGAAAAAAGTCATTTCCAATTCCCCTGGGGTTTTCACCCACTTCGCCCACACCAACCCTGCAGATCACTATTAA
This sequence comes from Apolygus lucorum, assembly GCA_009739505.2. NCBI lineage: Eukaryota > Metazoa > Arthropoda > Insecta > Hemiptera > Miridae > Apolygus > Apolygus lucorum. Next base: position 5,029,286 of record CM019174.2, on the reverse strand, counting down.
GCAAAAGCACGGCTCCCACAGACCAGCCAACTGTAAACTGACAACTGCAGAGCGCAACAGGTGGGCCAGGACGGTTTCCCCAGGGATGCCTCCCAAAATTCATCACCAATTGAAATTTGCTGTAACCAGTCCCCTATATGACCCCAAATTTTTTTCATCAGGGGGGGAGTGTGATACAATCACTCAAGGACGGATGACACTTTCCGAGTAGGGGAAGAGAGGGGTCGAGGTGATGCGATAAGACAGTATTATCGAGATCGCGGCTCATCTCTGTTCCCCAAGTCTGGCCCGCTTCACGTAAGTTATTATTGAATATACCTCCTTCATTCCCATCAGATCACATGTCTTATTTCTCCCCAATTTCCAAGTAATTAGATCCCAAGGAAACAAGGAGGAAAAAAAGTCATTTCCAATTCCCCTGGGGTTTTCACCCACTTCGCCCACACCAACCCTGCAGATCACTATTAAGCAAAAGCACGGCTCCCACAGACCAGCCAACTGTAAACTGACAACTGCAGACTGCAACAGGTGGGCCAGGACGGTTTCCCCAGGGATGCCTCCCAAAATTCATCACCAATTGAAATTTGCTGTAACCAGTCCCCTATATGACCCCAAATTTTTTTCATCAGGGGGGGAGTGTGATGATACAATCACTCAAGGACGGATGACACTTTCCGAGTAGGGGAAGAGAGGGGTCAAGGTGATGCAATAAGACAGTATTATCGCGATCGCGGCTCGACCTCTCTGTTCCCCAAGTCTGGCCCGCTTCACGTAAGTTATTATTGAATATACCTCCTTCATTCCCGTCAGATTACGTGTCTTATTTCTCCCGAATTTCCAAGTAATTAGATCCCCGACTGGAGATCATTACACAGTTTATTTTTTTAGAGAGAGAGAGAGAACACATTTATTGAACTTTATGGGAATGAAAAAGTCGGACAAGGACTCAAGCAGGTACATTGAGTAGGTATCTCAATGTGTAAGAGATTCGAGAAAAGTATAAATTTATTGATTGTCAAAAATTCAAATTGGTATGCCCAAGGGGTTCTTTTTTTGGCGTGTGTGTGGCGTGAATCTTCTGGGGGCCAAGTGGTAGCTCCGTCCTCCAGTCCGACTTCTCGGACATGGAAACTGCTCGATAACGGAGAATTGAGTTTCCACTCGGGGCCTATATCATCTGTTGAGCGTAGGATTTGGACCACTAGTTGACCAGGAGTAGGGAGGCATTATTGAGAAAGGCTTCGTACTCTTTATGTAAAGCTTCATCGCATGAAATCAGGACTGACTTCAGCTATCCTGCCGTATTTCGGCACTTGTTGGCCAGGAGTGGGGATCGCCTTTCGCGAGTTTGGCTTGAACAGCATGCCGGGAGATGGTAGGCCAGTACATGGGACTGTACGAGACTGTGCCAGCGTTTATAACGCGGGTAACGAAAAACGCAGGTCTTTCAAGTTCCCACATCACGAACTGCTGCCATCAGCTCTGGTTCTGTGACAGTATTTATATATTTCAGTATTGACCTGCAAAGAACACGGCTTTTCCACAAGCAGTAACTACCTACCATATTTTCGCTCAAGCTGAGCTATCAAGTTCATTTTAACAGAAAGTACCTACCAGCGAAACACCGTTATCACAGAGTTGTGGATGCACCATATTCATAACGAAATTTGGTTCTTGGTTGCTAGGGAAGCACAACAGAGTGACTTGAAACTCTGTTCGGAGAAGTAGCTGGGTGTATATGTATCAATGTTTGACATCGATGTTTAGTATCGAATTGAAGGATCGATGTTGGCCATCAATTCAAGTATTGTCGACACTTCGAACATATCCGTCTTAATAAGACGTCTCATTATATGAGAAGTAGCTCCTCTGTTCGCTTTTCGCTCCTCTGTTCCTCCAACGCTGCCTTGAACATTAAACATTAGGTTTTTACCTTTTTTTGTGGAAAGAGGTTGAGTTTTAACAAAATATTGAAAACCCAAAGCTTACAGAAAACGCAGTCGAACTCGAATTCAGAAAAAATGGACATTTCTAGTTCTTTCCCCTTCCCTTCAAATCAAAATTGGTTTGTGATTGAATGTAATAATGGAAGTCATTACCTCCTTACCTTTGCATATTCTCTCCACTGCTGGCACGAAGTACTTGTCGCAGACTAGAGCTAACGCTAGGAAAAGGTAAAGTGAGGCGGTGATGTGTAGGATGACAGCCCCCCTCTGCCTCTGCTCCTCGGTGAACCAGTCTTTGGGGAAGTCGTCCATCGCCGGCGGCGTGCAGTTGACCGCCAGGTGAGGCGATACATCTACAACAAAACCCAACTAAAATGTATTCAGAGCAATTCATTGTGGTCTTCCAGCAGTAGTCATGTGGGGAGCAAAGTCTTGCTTTTGTAGCGAATTTTTGAAGATCTCATCATTTCTAGAGAGGAAAATTGTCAACAATTATCTTCATTGTAATCCGTTTTGGAACATTCTACAACGAATCTTTAAGGTGTGTCATTCGGGACGAAAACTTGGGCTGAAAATTCTACATTTAAGTCAAAACATTCATAATAACAAAGAAAATAGTGTTAGCATGGGTCAAATTCGAGAAAATAGGGTTAAACAAGTGGATATGGCACATAGCTTTAGAGGTGTGTCGGTACAGCTCTATCAGCTGTATCAGGACTGTGGAACCGAGTATCAACTTGGAACGGTTCCACACAGTGACAAAAACTCGAACCTTACCGGTCCAGTTCCACGGACCGATAAGATATCTTGAAATGGCTCTGGAATGGGAAGGGATCATTCAGACTGGCAAGGATGGATTCGGACCAATAAGATATCATGGGCTCTGGACTGGGAAGAGTTTTGGACCAGTAAGCATGGATCTTGTTCTCAGTTCTGTTCCATGTTGTACCTGGAAGCGCCCTTACTACTTCCATGGACTGAGAATATAATAGTATCATGGAATGGCTCTTGAGCGGGAAGTGATCTTCTGGACTGGTTAGCATGGAAGTTGTCTCCAGTATTATTAATTTACTATTGTCATGTTAAGTTCTTAAACTGCAACGTCATTATTCTTTCCTTGTTTGGTCACTATCATTTATAATAAATTGTCTCTTTTGTAACAATTGTTCAAATTCCTTCCTTTTAGCGAATTTTTAAGGAAACTGATATTGCAAGTAGAGATTAGAAGCATGGATGAAGGACGACAGGGATTTGACTGCCTGCTTCATCCATGTCATGTGAGTGGGATTTGACCACCTGTACCGGCAATGGAACTGTACCGGTAATTTGGAACGGTTAGATCTTTGTCACTGTAACCGTTGGAAACGTTCCAGGGAAATACCTGGACCGACACACCCCTACATAGCTTCTTCGTAACCGATTATAATATAATATTATATTATAATAACTCATAACCCGATTATAAAGATGATACAATACATAGTGGATAATCTCAAAACTTCTCCTCTACTACCTACTACCATCAAAAATCAAATTTTGATGACCAGATGACGCTGAAATTTATAAGGTTCAACCAGATGAAATTGAAACATCCAGAGTATCAACCCTGAGATGCCATCAAAATTGGAGGAGAAGTAGAAATGCTCTTAAGGATTTCACATTGACGCTTGGCCTCCGATGGCTTGGTGAGTGGCTACTAATGACCTCATCAAGCCAGATTTATTAACCATCTAGAGTATTATCCAAAGAATCCCTAAAAAGTTCATCAAATTCGGATGAAACTATAGACGTTTTGGTTGTAACACGCAGATAAACGGACACGAAACCAAAATTGTTCAGGAAAGTCCAAACCGTGAAATGATACTGTCATTTATAGGGAACTATCCAGATTATCTTCCATACAACGTTTTAAAATCTGTCACTGGCGATCCAAAAAACGGAAATTGTACTGCTAACCACAGCGAGAATTGAGAGATCTATACCTATGAATGTGGATGGACAGGAAATCATCACCTCTCCAGCCATTCGCTACCTTGGTGTGATGCTGGACGGGAAACTAAGCTTCTGGAGGCACATCAGTGGAGCAGCAGATAAGGCTGCAGGTATTGTAAATAAGCTGAGCCGACTGATGGCAAATCTAGGGGGCCCATCACCCGCTAAGAGGAGACTCCTTATGCGAACTGCAGAGGCAATTATGCAGTATGGAGCAGAAGTGTGGGCAGACTCCCGTAGGTACCAAAAGTACCGGGCACGTATGGAAGCTGTACAGAGAAGAGGACCTCTGAGAATCAGTAGTGCATTTAGAACTGTCTCAGGTCCAGCATCACAAGTGATAGCGGGAACTATCCCAATATACCACCAGGCACTGGAGCGCAAATGGATAAGAATGAGGAAGGCAGAGACAATTACCATAGTAAAGAGGGAAGAGCGGGAGGAGACCATCCGTAGGTGGTAAGCAGACCTTGTCTGTGAAACCCGTGGAAGGTGGACAGCCCTCATAATCGACGATCTAAAGACTTGGTTGGAGAGAAAACACGGAGAGGTGAACTATTACCTGACTCAATTCCTCTCAGGGCATGGATACTTCCGCTCCTTCTTAGTAAAGATCGGGAAAGCCACTGACCCAGAGTGCAGATACTGTGGGATAGAGGAGAATGATGTCTGCCACACCTTCTTCACATGTCCTCAATGGGAGGGTATGAGGGGGTGTGCTGAGGAGGTCATCGGAACATTGCGTCCTTAGACAATCATACATGAGATGATTAAGAACAAGTCGAGCTGGGACGCAATGGCAGTATTTGTCACATCAGTCCTCAAAGCAAAAAAGCTGGATGGAAGATGGGAGGAAGAAGATGAGGAATAGAATTGAAGGAGACCAGAAGTAGGAGCAGCCATTTAGCACAAAAAAAGGCTCACCCTGAAGTATTTTTTTTTTTTTTTTTAATTTTATTTGGCATTAGATTGCTCCATACAGCCATGATATTATTTACATATATATAAATATATATTTATACAATAATAAAATAATTATAGAGTAAATTAAAATTCAATGTCTAGTGCAAATTAAAAAGAAGAATTTTATACATTGTGGTCAATCTGGTTTAAAAAACTCATTATTTCCTCGTACACTTCTGGATGCAACATTAAGGTTGTATAATTAAATGGACAGGGTAGATTAACGGATATTCTATCCAGAAACGTTCTTCTCTGAGTGTCGTATTTTTTACATTCAAAGATCACATGCACAATATCCTCCGGCACAGCACACACCTCACATTGGTCAGTTGCTTCTTGTCCTATTCTGCAGAGGTAGGCTTTACATATGCAATGTCCGGTTCGTAGTCTCGATAAAATTGAGTAATACCTTTTGTTTTTCCCAGCAACTTCACTTCGCCAAGGTTTTTTTGTTATCTTGGGAAACATAAATTTGTATTTATTCCCCACCGGATAATCATCGTGGTACTGTTGCCATTCGTTCATGAGCGCTTTTTTGAAGTTCGCGTACAGGTCCGTATAGGGTATGTAAACATTGCTGTCACAACTGCTGTTGCATCCCTCTTTTGCCGCTCGATCCACCACCTCATTGCCCTTGACTCCAATATGTGCTTTAACCCAGACAAACTTCACTACCACTTCCTTGTTCTTCAGATTGACGACGCTTTTCCTTATTCGAATGAGTAGGTGCGAATATTTCTTTGCGGCTTTGTGATTTTGAAGACTCTGCATCGCACTCCTTGAGTCAGACACAATGAGGACGGTGCGCGGTGGGACCACCATCTGCTCAACGTATTCTAGGGCTTTATCTATTGCAATTAATTCAGTTGTGTATACAGATGCCACATTGAACACCCTAAATGACCTTGTCACGCCGGCATTCCAATCATACATCGCGCAACCCTGAAGTAATACTGTACAAGTGGTCCCGGGGTGAGTCCTATGTAGAGGGAGTGGGGTTTTAGTTGGTAGCCCCAATTCATGGGGAGTCCAACACTGTTGGGGTGACTTCCCCTTCGCTCTTAAAGAGTTTCCCCACTTCCGTAACAAAAAAAAAAATCCAGATTGTCTTCCATACAACGTTTTAAAATCCCATCTAAGTCGAACGGAAACTCTAGAAGTTATGCCTATCGAGAATTTCGTCGCTTAAGAAGCATCATGGCACATCTAACTTTTGCTTACTTTTCAGGAGAGAAAAAAACCGATTTGGACAATAATATTATTTTTCATAATAAATAATCAAATTCCTAACAATTTGTTATACATAGTGAATAAAATTCAGTTTTTTTGTTGGTATTTTTAAAAGTCTTTATGCCGACGATCGTGCAGCAACAGAAAACATTGGGCGTTTCTTCCCCCTGAGATTGGCGATGAATATTCTATAGGAAAGCAGCTAGAAAAATATGAAACATCATGGCACATCAAACACTCTCAGAAACTAGCATCCAGAAACACAAGTAAATCTGGAACTTTCAACGAAGAATTGGTTGTCATTCCTGATAGCTAGGGACATGCTGTTTTGTTTTTATTGGAGTTTACTTAATGGACAATCGATTACAAAATAAATTTTCTGGAAACACTCCCCAATCATTAACCCTGCTCACCATCTGAGCTGTAGCCCTCCACCATGTTGAAGATTGTAGATATGCCAAGATGTCAGATGATTTTAGTTGTGCTATGATAACTAAATCAGAAGTTACAGCGTTTCAAGTGGAGCAATCAAGAAACTATGTCCACCAATCACTCAGGCGCGAAAATTCACATAAGAAACCGTTCTAACCTCATTTTCAACAAAATGTTAGATGTGCCATGGTGCTTCTTAAGCGACGATTTCACATTTTCTGATGCGCATTGTCTACTATTGAATTGATCGAGATGAGTTTCGTAGGGAACCATCCGGAGTCTTACGAGTATGTAAAGAACCCCTAAAAATTTAATCGAAAGCGGGTGGAAAATGTAGACGTTATTATTTGCTCGATTCCAAGAAGTCATTGCGAAAATGTCGAACCAAAACACCGGGAAAAGGAATTTTCAGCCCGTAAGAGTAATAGGTACCTAAATAATGAATAGTCTGCACGTATGGCTAGCAAGTACCATTCCGTCCACCGGCACGCCCCATTATCCAATAAAACTCTCCACGCCGGCTCTCCTACTCATTTGACCTTCCTCGGATTACTCAAGGTTTCCAATACTTCCAGAATCGCCGGCGGGAGTATCCTGTCGACGGGTTTCTTTCCACCTCATGAACAGAGCAGAAATATTTTTGTAATCGAGAATAAACATCTACCTAACATCTTTTTTTAACCCCACTTTCAAAATTGTACGTTTAAATGGCTTTATGTAGGAAAACGATGCGAATTATCACTCAACGGTTTTTATTTTTCTGTAAAAACACCCCTCAGTAAAGTACACTTTCCACCAACCCTTATGGATGGTCAGCAGTTTCCTAACTGTGAATGGAAATAAAACTAAATATATGATTTTTGGAAAATTTACCACCCTCCCTCCCTCCCTTGTGTTGAAACTACACTCCGCTTGCCCTGATACCAGCCAATGCAACTGTGCGTGCTTAGAAAGCGTCTCGTCGTATAAATACTTAGGCGTAATGCTAGATACATCTCTGAGTTGGTCTGTTCACGTTGAATACCTGTACGGGAGACTTAGCAAAATGTATCCCAATATTAAAAAATGTTAGAAATGCAGTTTCTAGGGAGCGATTGAGGCTGATATATGTTTCTTTTGTGCAGTCTGTTCTCCAGTACGCAATTTACATTTGGGGTAGTGCGAGTAAGACTATAATGGCGAAGCTAAATAGTTTGCACAGGAGCATACTGAAGGTTATGTATGTGAAGCCGATACGCCACCCATCAAATTTACTAACCAAAACATTCACGATCGAGCAACTTTTTGTTAAAGAGCTTCTTCTAATTTTTCATAGAAAACCCAGTATTGTTTCCTTTTCGATGTCCCACCAGTACCCAACTAGGTTTACTCTTGAACAAAGAGTTGTAAATCCGAGACCAGCGCTAACCCTCACAACTAGAAGTCCTCATTACCTGATATATCTCATTTATAATTCCCTACCAGCTGATATGAAATTGCCAAACAGTTACTCACGTACCATGTACAAGAAACGAATATACTCTTGCCTCATTCACCTAGGTACTAAAAAGTGTGGCAACTTACTGCGTACCTAGCACCTATTTAACGTAAGATGTTTTAAGTATTTTCATGAAATGTTTCCAGGGGTCTTATGTTAACTTTATACTATGCTAATTTTACATTATGTTAATTTTATATTAGGTTAGTGCAACAACAATTGAGAGTGTTTTTACCGAAAGCGAGCAATTACTTTTTTTGTATTAATTTCGTGAAGCGCGATCAATACTCTTGTCTGGCGACACGGGCTCTGCCTAATGCCAGACAATAATATTCAATGAAATGTAATAGAATACTATGATTTCTTTTTTTTTTTTTTTGTTTTTTTCTTAATATATTTCTTCTCTCTCTCTCTCTCTCTCTATTATCTCTTCAAGTAAACTGTAGTTCGCATGACTTTTTCACCTTGATCCTGACGTATTGATAAGCTGTTCTACAAACCAAATCTATTGATAATCAGATCTACAAAATTGGCATCATTGAAGAGTCATTCCAGCAGTAAAAGGTAGGTTAAATTCAGTTCGAAGGTAGCAACCCCGAAGGAGCGAAAGGTTGGTCTTACAGTCTCTGAGTTGTCTCATTCGATTCTAAAAATTCAATTCTTCTTTAAATTGACAAAAAAAAAATTAATAATAATAATAAAATAAACAAAACGTCTACCAAGTGGGTGTGGCACATGACTTCCTCGTATTCATAACCCGATTGTGAGGATGATCCGATGCATAGTAGTTGATCTCAAAACGTCAGTCTGGGGGCAATGATTTTCATATGAATGAATGAATGAATGAAGTTTTTTATTGAACAAAACCAATAATGGTATTTCAATAGTCACATTTCGGTAGGTACAATAGGTAAATTTAAGTATTTATGCAATAAGATGTGAACAGACTAACAGGTAAATAGGTACATTAAACAATTTTTCGAGTGACTACGAGAATAAAAAGTGAGAAGTAACAAATTTCAAATTCAACAACAATTACATATTAAAAACGCTGCAAATGATTTCTACCTACACAATGGTTTATTATTTTTTATTTTTCTATATCGATCACTCGTCTGCAAAGCCACCAACCATCCAACATGAAGAAAAACATCGATCGCATTTCGGCCAGCTTTAATTTGAACGGAGATTAGGCCTCCTTTGCGATTCACACTCGTGTTTCTGATTTATCGTACGACCAAACTTTAAATTCTCGTAGTGAGCGAACGGTTTGTCCTACAGAGCTCCGGGTGGTCTCAAAAAATTCTAAAAATTCTATAGAATCTTAAATTGAAGGAAAAACAATACCTTCATATCAAAATTTTTTGAGTTAGGGCGTTTTCAAAATTTCAAAATTGATTTTGGAACCCTTAGAAGTGACCTACATCAACCAAAATCTTCGGGGCACAACTAGACCCCAATTGGAGCCTACATACCAAATTTCATCAAAATCGGTCAATGCTAAGTGGCAAAAGCGCCGCGTACGGCGTACGGCGGACGGACGGCCAAATTTTTATTCGATTTTTGGATTCTACGTACCTTGAAACGTAAACCATCAAATTTTGAGGGGGTGTTAAAAAAAAATTTTTCTTGGTCGATTCCAAAGGTTCATTATTGAAAATAATAAACCAAAATTAACACTCATATAAAATATATTACTTACTCTACAAACACAGTCAAATTAAAAATGCACCTAGGTACCCTAATCCTAACATCACAATAGAGTTACACTATTATCACAGAAAAATATCACTACCAGAACTAACCTAGTTTAATAAAATTAAGCATGATTTGAACAGAGTACTTTTATAAAACTTCCTCCATCAGATGCACGTCATAAATATTAAGTAGAACATATAATTTAAAATTTTGTAATTTTGTCAAAGTAAATTATATTTTAATAATATTTATTTAATATTTTAACATTGAAGATATTAAAATGGATAATTTTCCCTTAAATATTTATAAAAAATATTTTTTATTTTTTCATAGAAAATGAAATGTTTTAAATAAACTATATACCCTTACAGACAGCTTTAAAAATACTCAAATTTCCCAAATTTTGAATCTTATAAGGAAGTCCATTAAACAATATTGGCCCCCACCAACCAATAGAGTTTCTGCCGCATACAGCCTACATGCAGGTAGCGACAGCATACGTACATTCCGTGTATCATATTTATGAGAAGGTGTTGGGAATTCGGAGTGGTTTTTATATACGTACACCAGAAAACTTAGGATGTATTGGCCTGGCAATGTCAAAAGTCGATGAACTTAAAACCTTTCCATCTACTCGCCAACGCCCATAATCCCCGACAATTTATTCGAAATCGAGTGAGACATGTAGGAGTGAGACAAATACAGTTTTTTCTTGCTCAATTCCTAAGGTTTATTATTGGAAATTAAAAACCAAAAGCGGAATCTGCGACACACATTTTGTTTCTCCTTCTTGAATGGCCGTCCCACGACGTACGCACGGCCCTGACTCAGCTCCGTTGCTCATTCAACTCAGGAACGTTTCATCCAGTTCTATCAGATTTCATCTGTTAACCTTCTTTCCACTCCTTTTGTCAAGCTGTGACAGAATTAGACCGGTGGTTCTTTTCATTTGCTTTGCACGTATAATTTGGTTTTTGTCCGTGGTTTGCTCTCGACCGAGTCAGGAAAAGGCCAATTTGAAGGATTTCGTAGCGCCAGAAGAATATTAGTTTAGGTAGGTACTTTTGATCTTTTCCGAAATTCACCAAGCAAGGAAGAGTTTTGAGTGAAGGTAAAAACCGCAATTGCTTTATTTATTTTATAACCGACGATTGTTAGTCCAATTTTTACGACACCGGTTTCTTTCGAGAGTTTAGCAAAACGACCAAGTTCCTAGTGAGGCTATATACAGGGTTCGGCAGGGAGGTATGGATGATTTGAAATAATAGCTACACACTAATTTTCAAATAAAACTAAAATTATAATTAAAAAAAAATAAAAAAAATAAAATAAATTATAATTAAAATTATAATTTTATTATTTCAGTGTGTACCTTGGATGACGCCATTATGAAAATTAAGAGGAAAAAAATAAAACATTGATTATGTCCGAAAAATAACATCTGATAAGTGGTGTCCGTTTTTGTCCACACACTCCTGTAGACGTTGTGAGAAGTTGTCCATACACTTCTGTAGCATTGGACGTGGTATTGCTCGAATTTCTTGAGTTATTGCTTCATTCAGGGATTCAAGTGTACGTGGTTTGTGTACGTATACACGTGATTTGAGGAAGCCCCATAAAAAATAGTCACAAGGTGTCAGGTCTGGTGACCGAGGAGGCCACTCCACATCTCCACGCAACGAAATGAGGCGCCCAGGAAACGTAAATAATCAATGTTTTTCATTTGAAAATGAGTGTGTAGCTATTATTTCAAATCATCCATGCCTCCCTGCCGAACCCTGTAGCAGCTTAAAGACCCGTATAGCACCCTAATATTTACCTAAACCTAATAATTTCTATTTAATGAAAAGAAACCTAAACCTAACTAATAATTTCTACTTGACAGGAGACAAAAAAAAAAAAAAAAAAAAAAAAAAATGAGTTGTAGTGCGCATTTTTCCTCTTCTTTCTAACTCAATTGAATCCGTTGCAATGGAAATTCAAATTCGCGTGATAATTTATGTACCTATTAATGTATGTGTGCAGGGCTAACATTTTTCAACTTACTTGCAATTTGCTTCTACAACAATTAAATATGATTATTCACTGAGAAGAACTTCACCTTAATACACTTCAACTTATTACCTACTTCTTCATGTATCTCGTACTGGATGAAAGCAAAACACTTCCTCATCAAGAAGTAATATTCGTACACCAAGAAGGAATGTTTCAATATACAAGTTTCAGTAATGGTAAGATTGTTTTCATGGTTAAGGCAAATTTATTTATCAAGAGGTTGTTTTGAAATTATCAAGCACTGGTTGGAAACTGGTGAACTTTTGACATTTTATGTCTTTACTTTGGCACATGAACGAAAAAACACCACGAAAAGCGTCACAAAATTGGTCACGTAACAGTTAGTTGCTATAGAACGTTATCTTGTTCTTCTTCTTCTTCTTTATCTTGTGCTTCTCTCAGTGTTGCCAAGTTGGGGGTTTCCCCCCCAAATTTAGGGTTTTTTTCTAGACGGGGGGATTTTGGGGGGAGAAATCTTTTGGGTTTTTTTTGGGGGTTTTCACTGACGAGTCGGGGGGATTTGGGTAGAATAAAAATGAATCAGCAATTACAATAGCAGCAGGTAATATATACATTCAATGGAGTGAAAAACTTCACCGAATTTACCACTATCTATCGTGGGCTCAATGGGACTTGGAGTTTTGGAGGACAAACTTTTTTCGATCTTTGATCTTTCGCAAGCACACACTTTGATAAATTCTTGAAGTTTATTGGTCCGTTCGCGCTCGTTACTATTAGCAAACTTGAAGTTTTGAAGAAATTGAGAAGGTTTTGGAGATGGGGGTCGAATGCGACCTCACTGTTTGACATTTTGATTTTTTGTACAAAAATTTATTTAATTTTTTTTAAAATTATTTAAAAAAATTATTTCATCCTTAACTTTTAGGGTTTTTCTTTTTTGGGGGGATTTGGGGGTTTTTCGAGGTTGGCTCAGGGGGTTTTGGTAGCCGCTTGTTGGCAACGCTGGCTTCTCTACTTCATCGTGTTCGTAGAAAAATCGCTCACCATTCGTTGGAAAGCCCTAAATTTATGCATAAACTATATAAAAGACATAAAATGACCCAATGTGTTGCAGACTCGTATGCAAGCTTTTTAAATATTTGTAAACGCAGCATTTTCTTATTCCGGTACCAAACCATGGTGGTCCCGTTTCAATCGGATTTCATTTTGCTTTGTTAAAAGTGTCGACATTTTGTAAAAATAGTTGAACAACGTGGTTTTTGATGTCGGGAAGATTGTTCCGTATTCACGGAATTTCTACTGTAACCTCAGAATGAGTTTCCTTTATCGAGCCTTTACCTCACACTACCTATCACAGAATAAAAACAAGACACTTAATCATCAAGAAGTACCGAATGTTTCAATGTTTCCGTTTTGGCATCGGTCATATTCCATGGTGCAGGTGAATCTATTTATGAAGTAATTATTTCAAAATTATCTAGCGTTATAAGTTGCTGATTAGAAACATTTCCCTGTTCGATTCAGCGGTCAAACTTTTCTCCTTATCAAGCCTCACAGTCTTCGCCCATAAACTTCAAAAATCAAAACCTGTGAAAAGAGCCGATTCGTACATAACTGGTGTTTCAACCTCATCGATTCAAAAGGTGGGACCCTAAAATATACCTAATTGAGGTTATGCTAAACCCGCATTGTCGAACGGTCTTGATGGTGGGGTATAACCTCGCCAGCTCAACCTTCATCTCACATCAGCCATTTGGTAGGAATATTGTACGAGTAACTTGTAATCAATTAACGTATCCTCGTATACTGTAAAGTGGACTGGGTCATTCTAGCCGTTTCAATTTTCTAATTAGAAACGCTTTTAATTTTCTATTCGCCCCTTCGGCCATTGATCTAACTAGATCAAGTTAGATTAGAAAATTATCGAATCTAATACAAAGACCGTTTGGATATTGAACGCGGAATAGCATTCAGCTCATGAGAATTAGTGGTGCAACAAGATGGGTCATGGGTGACGTCATCAATTAACTGGAATGGAATTTACGGCCTTACAAATAGCGTTTAGTGTTTCAAAGCTCTCTTTAAAACTTTTGACCTTTACAATGAAGCTCTCCATTCAAATTTTGCGTGTAGAGCACAATTGGTCCAAGGCGAGGGACTCACTTCTACGACATCGATTCACGATATCAAAAATCAATGGCATAATCCTAAAGAACTCTTCACACAAGAAATTTTCCAAGTATTGACGTTTTTAGCGAATTTTCGAAGAAAATGGGGCTTTTGTAATGGACTCTAAATTCTTAGCATGGACTTTTGCAAAATTGAATGATATAATGTATAATATAATGGACACCTGCATATATTCGTTATAACCAACAATGCAGTAGCCTTGTGGGCACATCAGTAGAGCACGAATGTGGACCAATAACATTTTTACAACATAACCTGTTGTAGTGGTAAGTAGAACTATACAGGGTGTCACCCTTACGGGCGCACCACCGGGCAGGGTTCGATTCTACTCCTAATTTGCAACAAAAATTGTCTCAGCAATTTTTTTAGAGGCTTCGTTTTCGACTTATTTCACATTTAAAATTTTTTCTTGTTTTCTACCTTACATCACTAAAATGGCTATAACTCCCTTAATTGATGAAGTAAATTCAAATTTGATCATATCATTGGAAAGAGCGTCAAATTTCCTATCTCCATGATGGGGTTTTAGAAAATTTCAAATAAAACGAACGGGTGTAAAATAAACCAAAAGTAAAAAAACTGACAAAGTTTCGAAAATTTTCACTTTTTTCAAAGTTTGTTTCCTGAAACGTCGTGAACGGAAATTTCTATGCTGTAAGCCTAAAAGTTGCATTTGAATCCCAGCTTTCTAACAGTGTAGTCATTTTTTTAAAAACACCACTTATTCAGTTAGAAAATTACGTTTTTAGGGCAGAAAACGACCATTTTAGGGTGTAAATCGGCGTTTTTCACCAGAAATGATTTCCAACTTAATAAATCATTTGACATGAAATTTAACGTAATTTTTGACGCTGAATCACTTTCCAATCTCCTCGACAAACAATTAGTACTTTTCAAGCCCTTTCCGTTGGGCGAAGGACTGAATCTCGTTGTTCGTTTTATCCAAAATTGTCATTAAGGGAGGTCTGGGTTATAAATGACTCGCACTCCTTCCACTCTGTTGACTTACCTAATTTTTGCCCTCTGTCTTGAAAATATCATCCCGATCATTTGCGGAAAGCTTTATCTTTTCGATAGATAACAAATTGGGAGTCGAGGACTAATTTGTTGTACCCTGTTTAACCCAGAAAGGGCTTGAAAAGTACTATTTGTTCGTCGAGGAGATCGGAAAGTGTTACCATTCGATTCGGCGTCAAAAAGTACGTAAAATTTCATGAAAAACGCCGATTTACAACCGAAAATGAACGTTTTCTGCCCTAAAAACGTCATTTTCTAACTGAATAAGTGGTGTTTTCAAAAAAAGGACTACACCGTTAGAAAGCTGGGATTCACATGCAACTTTTAGGCTTACAGCATGGAAATTTCCGTTCACGACGTTTCGAGAAACAAACTTTGAAAAAAGTGAAAATTTTCGAAACTTTACCAATTTTTTACTTTTGGTTTATTTTACACCCGTTCGTTTTATTTAAAATTTTCTAAAACCTCATCAGGTAGATAGGAAATTTGACGCTCTTTCCAATGATATAATAAAATTTGAATTTACTCCATCAATTAAGGTAGTTATAGCCATTTTAGTGATGTAAGGTCGAAAACACGAAAAAAATCTTGAATGTGGAATAAGTCGAAAACGTAGCCTCTAAAAAAAAATTGCTAAGAGACATTTTTTGTTGCAAATTAGTAGTAGAATCGAACCCTGCCCGGTGGTGCGCCCGTAAGGGTGACACCCTGTATATCAACAGAGATAGCAAACCCTAACCAAGCAGATGAAGGTTATCCAAGATGATGAGTTATCCCTCGAAGAGGGAAATTATACCAAAAAAGATGAACTTGGGTTTAAAGAAATTGAAATTGAATAAAACTTGAGTCAATGGAGAACTCCAGACAAAGTTTTCTAGTCTGGTATGGCCGGAATAGCTGCTGTATAAAGGTATCACCCAGTGTCCAGTTTTATCCCAAAGTGAGTCATTAAATTAGTATTTTATTGAGGTGGCTGAAGCGTTTAACACCTCACAAACCTGAATTCCAGTCAGACACTCACATAGCCCACGATACTGAGCGATAATGATAATTAGATATTTCATTTAACGAAAAACCAGACCAACAACAGAAAAGTTCAAGAACAGAGATACCTACCCTACATTAGGCATGGCTCATGTTGTATCGTAAGATCATTGCAAAAACGCTCACATTTGACTAAAATACATGTAAAAATCCATGATAAATTATTATATTGTTACATAGGTACCTTCTCAATTTTTTTGAATCCTGTCACATAAATAACACTATCATTGCATACTTTGTTTAATATCTTACAAATGAATCCCAAGTCACTACTATACATAGAAGCTGCTTAACTGCCTATCGCATCGTAAGCACCCTTCAATTACTAGCCATGTTAACATCTGGTTTTGTATTTTGATCCAGTGAACTTCTGGGATGTTTTCATATTGCGATGAATCTCTCCAAGTATCATGAAGTATGAAGCAGTAGGAAGTTCAGCATGAATGCAGTACATCCCTTGAAATTTGGGTCGATATTCTGCAATACGAGTATAGGTAGTCTCTAAATTGCGGTAAGTTATCTACGTTTTTAATTGTTGATGGATTCATCCAATTGTAGTAGTGACTCCATCAACAAGTTGATTTTGTCACCTGTTGACAACCAAAGTTTCCTTTATTCAAATATTGTCTCTTCAAATATTGTATTCAAATATACAGTAATTTCTTCTCTTCGATAATTTCGTCTTGTCAACACGCTATTTCACTGTGTCTAATTCTCTCTAAGAGGTTATGGGCCCAGAAATAGGCAAGATTCAATCAAGAGAAAAATATGGAAGATTCCTTCAAGATCGAAAAAGTACGAGACGCAACGGGGTGGCCAATATGGAAATTTCAAGTGAAAACCATACTTGAAGCCCAGGAACTCCTTCCTATTGTGAATGGAGAACTAGTTAAACCCGTATTGGATGAAGCTGCAGGAGATGCAGAACGCCTAGTCTATGCAGAAGAGCTGAAAAATGGGCAAAAATCCGTTGCTAAAGTCCGGAGGATATTTGTCACGACGATCGGTGAGCAGGCTATGGTTCTCATCATGACATGCGAATCAGCAAAAGAGATGTGGGATAAACTGGCAACGATTTATGAACAAAAGTCAGATTTCACTCTTTTTGCTCTCCAAGAAAAATTCTTCAAGTATGAAAAAGATACGAGCGACTCTATTGGACAACACATAGCAAAGCTAGAAGATTTAGCCCATCAGATGAAATTACTGGGAGAACCAGTCGCAGAGTCTATGATGATGTCAAAAGTGCTGTCAACTCTACCGCCAGAATTTAACCATTTTTATAGCGCTTGGGAGTCAACGCCAGTTGGGAACAAGACGTTGAACAATCTAACATCCAGACTGCTCACTGAGGAGACCAGAATCAATGGCCAAGAAAAATCCAACTCGGCCCTTTCAGCATACCCAATAGGTGACTTCAGAGATAAGTATTGTAAGAAGTGTGTTAACTGTAAAAAGCGAGGACACTCGATCTCGGAGTGTAGAATTTTGAAAATGAAATCTGAAAATAAGTTTAGAAACACTAAACAAGAAAACAGCGAATCTGAATACATCGCAGCGAGTCAAGGCGTAAAAGAGCTTTATTCAAATATTGTCTCTTCAAATATTGTATTCAAATATACTGTAATTTCTTCTCTTCGACAATTTCGTCTTGTCAACACGCTAATTCACTGAGTCTAATTCTCTCTAAGATTAATGTTTCACCTTCGTCAAACACGAAATTAAATCAGTTCAATACGTGCTGGCTTTATACCTCAGAATTAGCTATAATATGGCGTTTGCAATAAGTTCCTGGGAACAGTGTCGGTTAGAGGAAATACTATGCCGGATCAGCAGCGATACAAGATAACCGAAGAGTGTAGATATTACACTATTAACTGCAATTAATCTCCGTGGAACAGAGGTAATGTGAAGAGACGATACGAGACCAGTTCATGAAACATGACCAGGAATATTAGCAGATGTACTTCACCTGTTCAGTAAACCTCAATTTCATGGACTGTTCTTGGATTGTACGTAAATAAAAACACAAAACCACCGACTTTCTGGGCATAAAAAAGGACAGAACGGTGCGTCAGGAGTGGAAGAAGATGGCTAAGGAGAGGAGTTAGCCCGTTTCCGTCGATTAGGGCCAGTTAAAGGGAGGGAGGGGAGGGACAACGCAATTGGCGGCAGCCTGAGGATTAAACTAAGTGATGAACCAGTTTTAGTCTTCTAAGACCTTTCAAGCGGCTCCGAGTCGCCAAAGAACGGAATTAAGACTGTGCAGAAGGTGCACATGACTTCCTTTCAGGATTCATGGCTCATCCACGAATGGTAACCTGGAAAAGTAGGGAAATCAGGGGTCGTTAATCCCTTTCATAGAGGTTTCCTAGTTCACCGAGCTTCCGAGTAATCCAGTGTTATCCTCGATCAGATCAAAAGAACATAAGCCAAGAGCAAACCACAAAACGTCTACCAAGTGTGTGTGGCGCATAGCTTCCTCTATCCATAACACGATTGTATAGGCGATCCGGTATACAGTAGATAATATAAACTTTATTAATTTAATGACTACATTACGATTGTTTGGAATCAAGAGCTACCTACCTGAATAATTGTTTACTTCAGATTGGAAACAATCAATGAGTGCGTTTTGTAACCAAGGAGCGATTTGAATGACATGGCACTTCTGTCTGAATGAAAAGATTGGTACTCTTGGTTGATTCTGATTCTAGGTATTGTGTAGTAATTGTAAAAGTCTTTTGTAAAATCAAATCAAAATAGTTCTCA
The DNA here is from genome assembly GCA_009739505.2 of Apolygus lucorum. Taxonomy (NCBI): domain Eukaryota; kingdom Metazoa; phylum Arthropoda; class Insecta; order Hemiptera; family Miridae; genus Apolygus; species Apolygus lucorum. The sequence continues at coordinate 5,010,509 of CM019174.2, read as the reverse complement.
GTACCAGGTTTGAGTGTTTCCTTAAACATCTGTGTTCCAAACAATTGGCGCCCAACGTGAGGCGCTGAGATGTCCACTCAAGGATAACTGAAATCTAGTTTAGAGAACTATTTATTTATTTCACAAAGACTTTTACAACTTTTTACAACAAAGAAATTTTCTCTACTTCTACATATACAGGGTGTCTACACTTAAGATAGGCATAACTTCAGGGTTCAATTCTACAAGGTATTTCCAACAAAAAATGTCTCAGAAATTTTCTTTTAACCCACTCAAAATTCCTTTTTTCTCACTTTAAAGTTTTTTTTCGCGTTTTCGACCTTAAGGCACTGATATGGTCATAACTCCCTTATTTCTCCTGAAAATTCAAATCTGACCATAAACCGCTTAAAACACTGGATTTTCTTGTGAAACACACGTTTTTTGGCATTCAAACTTGATTTACTCTCCTAGTTTGAATGTTGAAAAGAAAATTTGATAGACTGTTGGAAAGCTCACAATTTGAGCATGTTTTCTCCAAAGATCCCATCGAAATGGGCAGGGATTTAGAGTGAAAACGTTGGTCGAAGAAAGTCGTTTCGAAAAATTTTTAAAGTTTGCTTTTTGACTTGATTTTTTGAAACTATTTTACTGCTGAAAGATTTTGATTTTCCACTAGGTAGCTTAGAAATTTAAAGCTATTTCTAACGGTGTAGTCAGATTTGAATTTGCATGAGAAATAAGGGAGCTATGACCATATCAGGGCCGTAAGGTCGAAAATGCGAAAAAAACTTTAAAGTGAAACTCGGCGCTTTGCGCCTCGGCGGAGGGCTCCGCCCCCCTGCACCCCCCGGTTTATTTCTTTTTCCATACTCTGTATGAAATCATAGGAACACAGAATGTGTTTTTGCGATACTAGTCATCCGTTAAATAAAAAACAACAATAATAAATGTGGAGTTGACATTAACATGACAACTAATAAACATATCACCAGATGTTTTTTCTGTCGCTTTTTCGTGACGATTTTTTTTCGGTAGGTCATCGCAAAAACACATTCTGTGTTAAAAAAAGGAATTTTGAGTGGGTTAAAAGAAAATTGCTGGGAGACATTTTTTGTTGGAAATACCTTATAGAATCGAACCCTGAAGTTATGCCTATCTTAAGTGTAGACACCCTGTAGAATCAGAACAATCGGAGAAATAATCTTTCTTTCTTCAGACAAATTTCGAAGTGCCACGTCATTCATACCACTACTTGGTTACACGACGCAGTCATCGATGGTTTCAAATTCCAAGCCAACGAATGAAGGTAGGTAACTTCGAACAACAATGCCATTTATGGGGAATCTGGGTTTAAATTAAATATTCCTTGTGCTACTGTGGATCTATCAGTGGTGTCATCGGCTCCAGGACGCTAGAAACCGCGAATTTTGTGTGTTTTTGGGCGACACCTTGGATACAGATGTGATCAACGCACATCTAACCAACAGATGACAGTCCACGTTTTGACGTGTTTTGATGCCAGACTGGGAACATGAGACAAGGAGAGTGGGGGACTCGGATTAGCATGTTGGGTATTGCACATCATGGGTTTTAAAATGCTATTGAAATTCGAGGCTCTAATAACACTAGAAATGTTACGGTGGTATGGTGAGGGGGGATATACATGTTGGGTACCGATTTATCAAAGATTTCAGATTTCAAAATATCCAGTTTTGGGATCTCATAATGCTAAAAGGAACCGACTGCCATAACTACTCCACGAGTAACCGTGACAACTTGCGTCTCCCTCAGGCTCGACTTGGAACTTCTTTGAGGATCAGCCCAGCTCAAACTGGAATTCTTTTTTTTAACCATTTACCTTATCTCATTCGCAATCTTCCTAACACTCTTCCGAAGAAGAATTTTAAGAAAATATTAATCTACGCCAAACTTTATGATGGGTGTTGTATTAATTTTTTCTTTACTATACAGGGTGTAAGCCTAACTGGTCTGCCATACGGTACCAGTCGATTCTATAACTAATTTGCAACAAAAATTGTCTTATAACAATTTCTTTTTAAACCCTTCGTTTTCGAGTTATTTTAACTTTAAACTTTTTTTCGTGATTTTGACCTTATGTCATTAAATTGGTCATAACTCCGTTAATTAGCTGTGTAAATTGCAATTTGAGGATACCGTTTGAAAGACCATTAAATTTCCTATCGGATAGATGCCTTAACGTTTTTTTGAGTCAAGGTTTGAGACATAAAAACGTCCTCTAAAAAGAGAATTTCACGTAATTTTGGAAACCTTGCATTTTTTTAATCGCAAATTGAACTAAGAGGATCAACATTTTTTCAAGATGCAAGAACAGTAAAAACTGCGCCAGAATCTCAGCTTTCCAATGGTATAATCAAAACATATTTTACAACCGTATTTAGGGGAGAATTTTGTGTTTGAACGCGGAAAAACGTGCATTTTTTCAACGAAATCAGAGCTCCGCCTAGTCGATCTGAGGGGTCGGACGATAGAAGTGGGTGGGTCGGCGCCGCAGTAGACCAGAAACAGGAGGCCAGAGCGCTGATTTCGTTGAAAAAATGCACGTTTTTCCGCGTTCAAACACGAATTTCTCCCCTAAATTTGGTTGTAGAATATGTTTTGATTATACCATTGGAAAGCTGAGATTCTGGCGCAGTTTTCACTGTTCTTGCATCTTGAAAAAGTATGGGTTCTTGTCGTTCAATTTAAGATTGAAAAAATGCAAGGTTTCCAAAATTACGTCAAATTCTCTTTTTAGAGGACGTTTTCATGTCTCAAACCTTGACTCAAAAAAACGTTAAGGCATCTATCCGATAGGAAATTTAATGCTCTTTCAAACGGTATCCTTAATTTGTAATTTACACTGCAAATTAAAGGAGTTATTACCGATTTAATACCATAAGGACAAAATCACGAAAAAAAGTTTAAAGTTAAAATAACTCAAAAACAAAGGGTTCAAAAAACATCGCTAAGAGACATTTTTTGTTGCAAATTAGTTGTAGAATCGACTGGTACCGTATGGCAGACCAGTTAGGCTTACACCCTGTATATGTTTAGTTTTTTGTTTTACTATTGTCCTACAGAATTATGTGATGGCAAATAAATAAAACATAAAAAAGTAAAAAATATAAAAAAATAAAAATAAAAATTATACGTTACTTTCTCAGTTTACTTACTAAATTACATTGGATGAAACGTTTTCGTGCAGTAAAAGGTAAATAAAAATGTTTTCTCCTTAAATTCATCGATTGAAGATGAAGTTTTCCAAGAATGAGTTATTAAAAAGTTCGAAGGTCATAATTTTGAACTTCTGATCTAAATATGATTAATTATTTTGGAGGCAGATTTATTAATGGAGTTTTTGAATGAAACGGGAACATCCTCTAATCCAGGATCTTCTTATAATCCTCGCTGTCGAGTTTACTAATAGCAAATACTTTTGGTAACGTCTGACATCGTGTCAACCAGCACTTCTCATACAAACAATGGTTCAGAATAGAACTCTAATTGTTCAGATATTGGTCTGACAGGAATTTCCTTGGGGTCTGACTTGAGGACCACGCCACCAAAGTGGAAGTTTTTCCTTGGGTTTCGCCCTTGTTTTCCTTGGATGGAACCCATCTCCATTGATCAGCATTGCTGCGTTCCAAGAGCTTCGAAACACGATTAGCCACAAACACATTGAATTTTTAACATTTTCATGTCTTTGCTTTGGCACATAAACTGAAAAATCGTCACGAAAACTTGCTCACGCGACCAATAAATAAAATAGACTCACTGTGTTGCGTAGAGAACAATCAACTGTTTTGATGCTTGGGTACATGAACTAACAACCTTACTTCACTACCTTGTTGTGTAGTGGTTGACAATAAGAAAACACACATGATGTCCCAATGTGTTGCAAACTCGTATGCAAGCATTTCTAATTTCAATACTCATCACCCATGAACTAATGATTTTCGACAAAACTTGGATTTTCTCATGTGCCCGTAGTTTAAATAGGCAATGTAAAACTACCATGGAGTCCGTCCAATAGGTGGTACTGGACATGTCCAATCCCAGTTTTCCCGTCAAAAATGCTGCCATCACAGCTGCTTGAAGTTCAAGCTGGTGTTGAGATCTTCAGGACTATAGACAAAGCTAAGGTCAGTCATATCTTCACTATCAATTCTCAGGAAGGCAACAGCTGTGTATGCTCTGGCACTGGCGTCACAAAAGCTATGTACCTGGCTTAATTTGCTCCAGGAATAGAAACAAGCTGTTTTAGCGAAAATTCCGACAGTGGAGCAAACTATATATACGGTAAACTTTGCCCCAAATTTAAATTGTTTGTAAAATGTTTCTGTCGAAACTACCCTCCAATAGGGATGGCATATCGAATGAAGTATATCGAAATATCGATCAAATGATATATCGTCAATGAGATATCGATACCTTCGATATATCGGAGAAAATATATCGATATTTCGATATATCAGAAGATCTATTTAAAAAACGTGTGAAGTAGGTAGGTGAATTTAATCGTTTTAAAACAATATACTCGTAAAATCATTTAGGATGACATTTATGGAAATATCGGAGTATCTACTTGGAAAAACTTGAAGAAGTAGGTAAGTGGGTAGGTGAATTGAAAAGTTACTAACATCATTTTGGAAGAAATATTATCGATATACTCGACATATTGGAAAATATATTTGAAAAAACCTGGTGAAATAAGTTTAATTAACCTACTTTCAAAAGTTACTGGGTATGAATGATCGAAATTCATTGTTTAAAAACTGGAAAAAACTGGAAAAATGTCATTGCAATGTTAAGCTAATTTATAAATTGACAGGGGTGTATACTTTAGACGATCATGATCCTTCAAAATTGAAAATAATTGTTGTGAAAACCTGCTTCACTTCGTATAGTAAGTAGTTTTAATCTAGACGAGCATCTATTACTTTGATTCAACTTGAATCATTCAAGTCAAGTAATTGAGCCTCGAGTGCCACTCTAGGTGTAAAACATTCATGTACACAATCATGTCTGAGATGAAGTCAACAGTCTGAAATAAACTCATCACTAGGTACCTACAAACTGGAAACAAATTTGGACTAAAATTACTTGATGTTTTACAGGTACAAGGCGTCTCTTCTCGTCCATTCATTTCAATATTTAATTTTTACTTGAAAAAAAAAATTACTTGAAAACAGGTCGCGATATATTGGTAAATATATAAATAAAATATAAAAGGTTAAAAAAGTTTACGGTAATTGAGGAAAAAAAACCATTTTTTTTTTCTAAATTTTTGAAAGAATTCCTATCCTATTCCTTATCCAATGGGACGTCCCCTGGGAAGTATGTATCACTAAACAACATGTTTTTACTGAGAGTAGACCTATACTGCACCCGGGTGGAGCTCGTTGACACTTTTCCAACGGTATGCAATATACTTAACTCGCAATTTTGGTATTTATGCCAATACTACTCTCAATGTGCGAATTAGGACATGGTCGGTGGTTCGACCTTAACGTTGACACCTTGTATTCAAAGGTAGAACATAATAACAGTAATTCATTTCCTATCAGAATGTCCGGCCTGCCAAATTTCTCTTTTCTTATCAAAATGCCCTACATACCTTCCGAATTGAAAAAAAAGGATTTCCCGTTTTTTCGGTTAATTTTTGTTAACAACGTCTTTCCTCCGTTTGTGTTCATTAGTGAGAACTGATACCAATTGTGACCCAAATTAAGTAAGAAGTAGGTAATCAAGTTAATATAATGATCATTCAAAAACCTCGTCAACCACAACATGTTTTTATTTAACAGTTTTTTTAACGTGATTTTTCATGATTAAAACACGACAAAGTTGGTTGTTTATTATGCCGATTCTAAAAGTTCAGTTGAGAATAATTATCCGACATTGTCACAGTTGAAACTTGAACTCACTTGCAAATATATTCAATATTCTTGTAAAATTCGCCAAGTCAGTAAAGCAGACTTTTCAGGACATTCCTCTTGTGATTGATTGATATTGAAAAACGCAAATTACAAATTTAATCAAAAAATTTTGGTTCAAATCACAATCTCGAGAGTAAAACTTTCAGACATTTTCCCCCATTTACCTCGAATTCAGTAACCTACCAATAATCCATTATAATAAGTTAGAAGACGTCATTACTAAAACCTGCCTCTGTAATTAGGTGCCCTTAAAAGGATGACGGAAAACGAACTAATCATTAGCAATTAAACAGGTCTATCATCGAAAGGCTGCCGAAGTGTTTACCTAAAACGAGTGCCAAGTTGGGTGGGCAGTATAGTTTCCTCATATGGAATATCAAGGACCGTCAAAACCAGTTGGTGTTAAAATGAATATTTAAAAGGTACAATATGATCATGTTGTTGGGTTTTATGTCAACAAACAGCAACACGATTGTGAAGTTATGCACAATTATTTTGATGATTTTTTTTTCTCCACATGTACCTTGATTCTTCTAGGAATCAGCCCCAAACTTGAGCAAAATATTCGTCGTGATGATGAAATTTAGGTACTTTAGGGATAACTAGAAAATGGGCACATTCGTTCAAAATGAGAGCGAATCATCAAAGAAACCAATTTTCAGCTATTTTGGAGCTAAGGTTAAAACCTTAGGTTCCAACCTCAGGTTATAACCTTAGCTCCAAAATAGCTGAAAATTGGTTTCTTTGATGATTCGCTCTCATTTTGAAAGAATAATTATTCTTTCTTTACCTCATAAGATAGGTACTGATTCCGAGCATAACAAAAATTAATATGTATAAAGAAGTCATTTTCTTTTAAAAACCTCGGAAAGTTTTCATAAATTTTATAAAAATTGGACCTTAATTGTATCTACTTTGGGACAACGACATTCTTCATTTTTGAAGACTATCGAGATATTATTTTCTCCAATTTTCCAAAATGACAGTTTCCTCTGGAAACCTTTAAAAAACGTTTTTGGACTCAATCGCGTTTGAAAATGGAACACTTTCGGGTAGTCCGAAAATGCTGGCCAACCAACTCATCTTTTCTTTTGTTTTGTTGTATTGTCGATTTTGAGCCATTTTGGAGCTGAGATACTTTTCTGAACCTCATAAGATACTCTTATAGGAAATTTCCCACTGTTTCCAAGCATGACAAAAATTAATGTGTTTAAGAAAGTGGTTTTCTTTCATTCCCCGGAATTTGGATAGCACCTAATTTATGGTTATCCATTTTTGAACGATATTTTTCATTTTTGAATGAGCATTTTTTATAACAATCTAATTTTTTTAAATTCTTATTCTTAAACCTAAATTTCCAAAATTATAGTTATACCTCTGAAAACCTCGAAAAAACACGTTTTTTTGGACTCAACACTTAAGGGTTGTACAAAAATGCTGGCTAACCAACTCATCTTTCCTTTTGTTTTGTTGTATTATCGATTTTATAAGCCATTTTGGAGCTAAGATACTTTTCTGAACCTCATAAGATACTCTTATAGGAAATTTCCCGCTGTTTCCAAGCATAAGAAACATTGATGTGTTTAAGAAAGTGGTTTTCTTTCATTCCCCGGAATTTGGATAGCACCTAATTTATGGTTATCCATTTTTGAACGATATTTTTCATTTTTGAATGAGCATTTTTTATAACAATCTAATTTTTTTAAATTCTTATTCTTAAACCTAAATTTCCAAAATTATAGTTATACCTCTGAAAACCTCGAAAAAACACGTTTTTTTGGACTCAACACTTAAGGGTTGTACAAAAATGCTGGCTAACCAACTCATCTTTCCTTTTGTTTTGTTGTATTATCGATTTTATAAGCCATTTTGGAGCTAAGATACTTTTCTGAACCTCATAAGATACTCTTATAGGAAATTTCCCGCTGTTTCCAAGCATAACAAACATTGATGTGTTTAAGAAAGTGGTTTTCTTTCATTCCCCGGAATTTAGATAGCACCTAATTTATGGTTATCCATTTTTGAACGATATTTTGATTTTTGAATGAGGACTTTTTATAACAATCTAATTTTTTTAAATTCTTATTCTTAAACCTAAATTTCCAAAATTATTGTTATACCTCTGAAAACCTTGAAAAACACGTTTTTTGGACTCAACACTTAAGGGTTGTACAAAAATGCTGGCTAACCAACTCATCTTTTCTTTTGTTTTGTTGTATTATCGATTTTATAAGCCATTTTGGAGCTGAGATACTTTTCTGAACCCCATAAGATACTCTTATAGGAAATTTCCCGCTGTTTCCAAGCATAACAAACATTGATGTGTTTAAGAAAGTGGTTTTCTTTCATTCCCCGGAATTTGGATAGCACCTAATTTATGGTTATCCATTTTTGAACGATATTTTTCATTTTTGAATAAGCATTCTTATAATAATTTAATTTTCATGAATTCATATCTTAAATATAATTTTCAAAAATTACAGTTATACCTCTGAAAACCTTAAAAAAACACGGTTTTTGGACTCAACACTTAAGGGTTGTACAAAAATGCTGGCTAACCAACTCGTTCTTTCTTTTGTTTTGTTGTATAATCGATTTTCATTAATTTTGGAACTAAGATACTTTTCCTAACAACATCAGATACTCTTATAGGAAATTTCTCGCCAATTCCGAAAATTGTGAATTAATATGTTTAAAGAAGTGATTTTATTCTAAAAAACTTCGAAATTTTTATGATACCTACCTAATTAAATTAGGTTAGAATTTTCATAGATTTTATGAAAATTGGGCACCTTAACTGTATCCACTTTGGAACAAAGACATTTCTTAAGTTTTGAATATCTTTGTATATCGAGATGTTACTCAATCGTTTGAAAATTGAACACTTTAGGGTTTTCCAAAAATGTTGGCCAACCAACTCGTCCTTTCTTTTGTTTTGTTGTACTATCAATTTTTTTTCATTTTGGAGCAAAGAAACGTTTCCTAACTTCATGATCATGTGCTACTCTTATAAGTAGGGAATTTCACGCTAATTCCGAACATTGCGTGAATTAATATGTTTAAAAAAGTGATTTTCCTCGAAAAACCTAGGAAATACGTTTTTGGGTCTTATTTTCTGAAAACTGGAGCCCTCAGAGTTGTTTTTTTGAACGACAGTTTTCACGTTGCGACCAAGTATTCTTACCGTTCTTCTTCTTAGTATTCTTATTCTTTCCTTTACGTTGAATATCGAGATGTTATTTCCTCTAATTTTCTAAAATGACAGTTTCCTCTGAAAACCTTAAAAGCACGTTTTTGGACTCAATCGTTGAACAATTGAACCCTACAGTACAAAAATGCTCGCCAACCAAATTATCCTTTCTTTTGTTTTGTTGTATTGTCGATTTTAAGCCATTTTTGAGCTAAGATCCTTTTCTAAACCTCATCAGGTACTCTTGTAGCAAATTTCACGCTTATTCTTGCAGCGGTTACTACCGTTAATTTTTGTGTTTTACACCTGTTGGATTTTTGGTTACTATTTTTATGATCTCAAGAAATTTCGTTGTCAGTCATTCAAGTTTCAAGATTCAAGATTCAAAAAGTTGTCAGTTCTAATTTTCAAATTGCGTATTTTGCATATTGGAGTCAGATTAATAAACTAATTTAGTAATTTATTAAAAACTGTTGTATGTCACCACTTTCTTAACATAACATAAGAGAATACGTTTAAGGAGAATTTTCATTTTTAAAAACCTCGGAAATACGGTTTTTGATCCTATTTTATGAAAATTAGAGCCCTTACAGTTTTATATTTTTGAACTGACATTTTTCAATTTGAGTAAGTATTCTTGTAGAAACAGTTGAATATTAGTATGATTAAGATAGATAGTTTATTTCTTCTAAAAACCTTTAGTAACGCCCTTTTGAACTCTATAGTCTGGAAAATTTGATAAATTGAATGATTTGAAAACGATTTAGAAAGTAGCCAAATCAATTTTCACGAAGAAAATTGTTTGAATTTACCATACTAAAAAGCAAGAATTAAATTAATTGTGTAATTTAACTAGGAAAATTTTAACGAGGGAAAAGTCCCATTCGTACAACATGTGAGAATGAGCAAATTTTCAGAGAAATACTTTAACCGATTTTCAACCATTTTGGAGCTATGATTATTTTTTTTCTTCTCATAGAATACTCCAATATAATACGCAAATTTTACGCTGATTCTCAACTTACCAAAGGCATATTGATAGGTTCATGGGATTATTTTCCTCTAAAAACCTCGGAAAAACGTTTTTGGATCCCATTTTATGAGAATTGTAGTTAGAGGAGAATTAGAGTTATACATTTTTGAACGAAATTTTTCTATTCTTGACTAGGTAAGTATTCTCATGGAAACCTAAACGTTGCATATTAATATGATCAAAATAGTTGTTTCCACACAAAAAAAAACCTCGGAAATACGTTTTTGGGTCTTGTTTCATGAAAATTGGAGCCCTTAGGTAGTTCATGTTTTCACGACAGTTTTGAAATTTCGACTTAATATTCTTACAGAAACCTTTTCGTTGAATATCAATGAGATTAAGATAGTTATTTCCACGAAAAACCTTGAAAAACACGTTTTTTGGCATTATCTAAAAATTGAACTCCTTAGGGCTGACCAACTCATCATTTCTTGTGTTATAAAATTATTATGTATTTTTATAGAAAACTGTTAAGTTTGAGAAAACTATATAGAATGTTCTAAAATTGATTTTCATGAAGAAAAAAAATGGACGGTAGAGATTTAATAATGATTCATTTTATGGATTTTGGAACTGTTGGTCCAACGAACTGATCAGGCCCTAAATTTTATAGAGCAGTGGTGTATTTTCGTACGCAAATATCGATTAAAAATTCATAATTAGTTTTGAATAATTATTTACCTTCCTCGAGCTCCATGGAGAGGGCGGGCTGAATTCTGGCACGGTGCGGCTCACCGTGATTTCCCGCGTACCCCGCCCGACGGACCCAAAATCACTTCCAACACCTCGATTTTCTCAATTATTACTCAATCCAAACGCAATAAATAAATAATAATATATAAACAAATAATCGATGATGGAATCGAACTGGCACGACGAACCGAAAAATCCCGATCAGGCGCGTTTCTCGCACGACAAGTTCGTACTGGTTTTTTGATTTCGAAAAAAAAATGTGCCCGTTTTTGAACGTTGTTCGAAAATAAACTCGTGTCAATAGTTGAAAAATGTGTTTATTTTTTCAAACCTGCCAAATTTTGAGAAATTAATATTCAAAATTGGTTTACAACTATTAATGGGGAGAAATAAAACGAAACTTCCCCCCGTCCGAGTTGGGTCGAGAGCGGGCAGCACACTGGTCGCGGGGCGAATCGGACGGGCGGAAACTGACGGAAATGACCGATCTCGGCCGAAGTGACCGACCCGAAGTCGGACTGAAGGATCTAGTGGGGTTTGAGAAGACGAAATTCGGGTTTGTTGATTGATGGAAGGATGTGGAACGTTAAAGGAGGGTATGATGAGGGAAACTGGATGTTCTCAAGTTAATTGTCACTAAAATAACAAAAAATGAAACATCTTCACGTCAAATTAATCCTCTTCCAAACCAAATTAATCCTCCAAACTAAATTAATCTGTTTCCAAACCGAATTCAACTTTTTCCAAACCAAATTAAACCTTTTCCAAATAAAATTAATCCTTTCACAAAAATTAGCTCAGTGAACATTTTTGCGAATTGCTGGCGTTTTAGAATAATAAAAATAAAAACCTTTTTAACAAAAAAAAAAAAAAATGGACCGACCTCAAAAAAGATGTCGGTAAACACCAAAAAGGGAAAAATCAGTTTTTCGATCAGTTTTTGTAACGTAGATCTATTTCCATACTGTGAATCAGTTTCAATAAGGTGAACCAGAAGCCGTAGGGTGGACCGCATTCTGTAATCCGGATCATTTTCCATATGTATAGATGAGTTTCCGTACTTTGGATCGGTTTCAGGAGGTATGTGGGTCACATTCCTACTTAACAATCTACTCTCTTATTCCCAAACTGTTTGACTTCCCTCATATTTGCTGGGTACTTGGTAGTTCTGACTACACAATTCATCAACTTAACCCTAGGATGGCACACCGGGGTCATTCGTGACCCCACAATTTACATTTGGCCGTGTATCTATATAAAAAAAAATTTTTCTTCGAACAGGGATATTTTGTAAATAAAGTTGGAACTCCTTCTGAGCCCCTTTGTCATTGGTTAAGGTCAGTCACTCGCTAGAGTTCGTGCAGGTAACTTGCAAACGTGCTATGGGCCACATCTGACCCCAGTGTGCTATAATCGGTTGACTTTTTTTGTGTGGGGGACTATTTGACCCCAGTGTAACTTTCTATTCATTCTTTTGCCTTTTAAATTTTGGGGTCAGAATTGACCCCAGTGTGCCGTTTATGTATGCGAAAAATAGGTGTGCCAAGATTTATACATACGTATATTGCTTTCTAAATTTCTTGTTTTCCCATTTATCGTGAGAAGCCCCTACTTTGAGCCAAAGCAAGTATACTATAAAAATTCACAATAATACAGGAGTGAATACAATTTATTGGAAAAGCAGAGAAATAAAAGTGCTCGTGAAAGTCGTCAGTCAAACTCAAAAAAGGGCCATCTTTGAGCTGATCTATTATCGAAACTATTCCATAGAATTAAATGATTTTTTTTATATTTGATTCCAAAAATTCTCAACTTGGAATGCTGATAATGGAATCTATTAAAAAAACCTTCAACAAAATATAATTTCAAATTTTAGAAATTTCATTTATTTCCATATTTTTATTGACTTTTTACGAAACTATATTCAACACCGAAATTTGTTCCTGGTTTAAACTGTTTTTTGTATATATTTCAACAAACAGGCTATCAATAGATTTTTACAACCTAAAAATAAATTTAAATTTCTGTCTTAAATTTAAATTAGAGGAATTTAAATTTTTGGGTCAGAATTGACCCCAGTGTGCCGTTTATGTATGCGAAAAATAGGTGTGCCATCCTAGGGTTAACCATGACATGATTAACGAAGAAGCTATGTGCAACAGAACAACCACTTGATAGAATACCCTCTCATCACCTAGTTGTACTATATAACTCATACTTGGTATAGCACTATTCAGTTCTAAAGATCTTCAATACTATTACCTACCCAACTATATTATGGATGAATAGGAAGCTATGTGCTACACCCACTTGGTAGAATACCCTCTCATCACATAATTGTACGAGTACTATTATAACCCTCACATTTGTTTGGCATTTATCAGTTCTGGCGATCTCCTTTACCATTACCTACCCAACTATTTATGAATGACGAGGAAGCTATGTGCTACACCCACTTGGTAGAATACCTAACTAACAGTACCTACTATATTTCTCATATTTGGTAGGAAAACTAACCTCATACTTGAGCATAAACACGTTTGATACTGCTCCCCCCAGTATAATTTCCCCCTTTCTACCCCTCGCAGCACCTTTTCGTTATCGGAACCCCCTTCATATAGCATCTCATTTTAAAGCTTACAATCAGACCTTTAATTTGACTATACACAATTAGTCCTCCATCGACTCAGTCGGAAGTCACAGGGGAAAAAGAGTGAATGCGGACCAATATTCCCGAAAACGGGAACCGCGTTTTTCAACTTCTTTCACAAATTTTCGATACTTTTAAAAACGCTGCAAATCATTGCTCAAAGGTTTATTATTTTCTGTATAGATCACCCTTCTGTATAGATCACTGGTTCTCCATCAATAGCACCTACCACCATCTGTATTCTCCCTTGACCTTCCCTCTCAAATTTCAGCTTCCTGCGTTCAATAGGATTGAAAATGGCTTCGGAGCTCACTCAGCTGATCAGTGATCTGAAGAATGAAGAAGCTTTTGAGCAATGATTTGCAGCGTTTTTTACCCACCAACATTTTTTTTACCTACCAACTTTTTATTACCTACCAGCTAGGTACTACCTACCACACCATACTTGGCTTCACACCTTCACAATCAAGTTTATTAGAAAGAACTAAACGCTTCATACTCGATTGGAAAAATAGAAAGCTTAATATGGAAATTTGATTACTGGTTACGCAGAAGGCAAAACTGTATACAAATCGAAGAAATGAACAGCGATCGCATTTTAGTCCGATAAAATTTGAATGGAGATTAGACCTCTTTTGCGATTCACGCTCATGATTCTGTTTTATCGAAGGAAAACCTTCAAGTACTCGTAGGGACCGAACGGTTTGTCCTACAGAGCTCCGGGTGGTCTCAAAAATTTTTTAAAATTCAATACTATTTAAAATTGGTGAAAAAACGATACCTTAATTTCGAGAGTTTTCGAGCTAGGGCACTCTTGAAAATTTCAACCCTTAATTTTCACCCCTTAGAAGTGACTGACATCAACCAAAAGCTTCGCGGCACAACTAGACCCCAAATGGAGCCCATATACCAAATTTGAACCAAATCGGTCCAGTGTTGCTAAGAAAAGTGCCACGGACGGCGGACGGCGGACGGCGGACGGACATTGCAAATTTGGATTCTACGCACCTTGAAACGTAAAGTGACAAAGTTTGAGGGGGGGGTTATAAAAATTTTTTGCGATACGATCACACAGGCTTATTATTAGAAATAATAAACCAAAAGCAAAATGAAATCTGTTTGAAACGGGACCACCACGGATACTGTTAGAAAACATTCCAAAAAGAATCATGCAGATTGGTACCAGAATAAAGAAATGCAAGGTGTCCATACATACAAAAAAATCGTCCTCCCACGACAACCCCAATTGAGTACCTCCTCTTTCGCGCGCCTTCGGCGCGTTGAAGTTGGTCAGACTAAATTTAAGCTAGAGAGAAATAGAAGAGAGAAATAGAGAAATTTTAAGCTACGGAATGTGAAGAATTTTTCAAATATTTGTCAATATATTTTGGTTTATTATTTTCAATAATGAACCTTTAGAATCGACCAAGAAAAAAAAATGTTCAACACCCCCTCAAAATTTGATGGTTTTCTTTTCAAGGTACGTAGAATCCAAAAATCGAATAAAAACGCTGCAAATTATTACACAATGGTTTATTATTTTTCTATATATAGAAAAATCTATATATAGATTACTATATATTATCTATATATAGAACCATCCAATATGAAAGGAAAAAAAAAAAAAAAAAATCAAAATCACCAACCATCGATCGCGTTTTGGTCAGCTCCAATTTGAACGGAGATTAGGCCTCTTTTGCGATTCACACTCCAGTTTTGATTTATATATATATTTCAATATAAAACCTTAAATTTTCGTAGGGAGCGAACAGTTTGTCCTACAGAGCTCCGCGTGGTCTCAAAAAATTCTAAAAATTCTATAGAATCTTAAATTGAAGGAAAAACAATACCTTTATATCAAAATTTTTTGAGTTAGGGCGTTTTCAAAATTTCAAAATTGATTTTGAAACCCTTAGAAGTGACCTACATCAACCAAAAGCTTCGGGGCACAACTAGACCCCAAATGGAGCCTACATACCAAATTTCATCAAAATCGGTCAATGCTAAGTGGCAAAAGTGCCGCGTACGGCGGACGGACGGCCAAATTTTTATTCGATTTTTGGATTCTACGTACCTTGAAACGTAAACCATCAAATTTTGAGGGGGTGATAAAATTTTTTTTTCTTGGTCGATTCCAAAGGTTCATTATTGAAAATAATAAACCAAAATCGACAACCCCAATTGAGTACCTCCTCTTTCGTGCGCCTTCGGCACGTTGAAGTCGGTCAAACTCTGAGAAATTTTAAGCTACAGAATGTGAAGAATTTTTTAAATACCTATTTGTCAATATATTTTGGTTTATTATTTTCAATAATGAACCTTTGGAATCGACCAAGAAAATTTTTTTCTTTAACACCCCCTCAAAATTTGATGGTTTACGTTTCAAGGTACGTAGAATCCAAAAATCGAATTAAAATCCAAAAATCGAATTAAAATGTGGCCGTCCGTCCGCCGTACGCGGCACTTTTGCCACTTAGCATTGACCGATTTTGATGAAATTTGGTATGTAGGCTCCATTTGGGGTCTAGTTGTGGCCCGAAGCTTTTGGTTGACGCAGGTCACTCCTGAAGGGTTCCAAAATCAATTTTGAAATTTTGAAAACGCCCTAACTCTAGAAATGTTGATATAAAGGTATTGTTTTTCCTTCAATTTAAGATTCTACAGAATTTTTATAATTTTTTGAGACGACGCGGAGCTCTGTAGGACAAACCGTTCACTCGCTACGAGAATTTAAGTTTTGGACGTACGATAAATCAGAAACACGAGTGTGAATCGCAAAAGAGGCCTAATCTCCGTTCAAATTATAGCTGACCGAAATGCGATCGATGTTTTTCTTCATGTTGGATGGTTGGTGGCTTTGCAGACGAGTGATCTATATAGAAAAAAAAAAATAAATAAACCATAAACCATGTGCAATAATTTGCAGCGTTTTTTAATTTTTCGCAAAAGAGGCCTAGTCTCCGTTCAAATTTTAGCTGACCGAAATGCGATCGTTGTTCCTTTCTTCGAGTTGTACTGAGTTTTGCGTCCTTAGCAACTAGTAATCAAATTTCCTCCTGAAGGCCAACCAACTCCACATGTTTTCGAAGTGAGTGTGAGGGTTTATTTCTTCAAAATAAACTTGATTGTGAAACAAAAATAATATTTTATCATATTATGATATGATTGGTAGGTAGTGGCAATGGCAAAACATTGCGAAGCGAGTGCTCGATACAATAATAATATTTTATCATATCATATTATGATTGGTAGGTAGTGGCAATGGCAAAACATTGCGAAGCGAGTGCTCGATACAAAAATAATTAACCTTTGTGAAATAATTTGCAGCGTTAAAAACGTTGGTAGTCTCGGAAGCAATATTTCAATACACCAGACTTATGAAAATAACATTGATTAAAGCCTTAAAAATATTTCAAATTTGATTTCCTGACTAACAGTGTTATTGGACCAACGAAGGAAAAGAAGGGTGCAAACCGAGTTGGCTTGGGAATCACTCAGAGCAACCGGGGATGTCCCAATCGAGATTAATCGAGCAATATTTGAATAAGGTCGTAAATTCTGTGCACTTACTTCTTTGAATTTCCATGGCTGAGTGAGCGACCATGGAGGCCCGGCTGTGACCTGCGGCCCCTCGGGGAATTTTCAAAGGTGGGAGGAAGTCGGGGCTGATTGAAAGGAGCCCATAATTTATCGTTAGGAAGGAGTTCAGTCGAGTTCAATTGCTTTCATGAACATCTGAGATCGTTTGAAAGGGGCATAACGTGTCGTGGAAGGCATTAGGGATCTATGAGAGGTCACCACATCGTGTAGTATGTGAGACTGGAGTACGCAGGTACGCAAACAACGCTGAAAACGTCTGCCAAGTTGGGTGGGCTGTACAGCTATATATAGCTATATACATATAAGCTTATGGGTCATTTTCCTGGAAAGGTACAATCGGTATCCCAAGATTTCAGAAAACTTAAAGTCCGACTCAAGTTCTGCCAAAAATCAGGGATTAACCTCATACCATACTGATTGAATTTCGACGAAAGAACACACAGTGTGACACTTAATTAATTAAAAATTAAAGAAGAAAACCTATCGAAAGAAACCTATTGGCGTGGTTTCCAAGTAAAGGAGAATACTCGGAACCCCATCTCCATGAGGAGCGAGAACTGGGAGTTATTCCAAAAATTGAACCAGGGCGGGACGCAGGTGTTGAAAAGGGTTAAACCAACGTGGAACACGGTTTTTCTGATAGCAACCTTGAAACCTCCGAAAGTAACCAAGTAATCTCAATTTATCGGTTTTTAGAGCCAAAACTTGGTACCAGGGGATTTTTACGGTTGCTGAATACAGTTTTGAGGTCGAAAAATGTAAAGTTTTTAAATTGCAACGGAAAATTCAAATTAAATCGTTAAAAACTTGAAAAAAGTCTTTCATATGTCCAAAAGGTCTTTTATCTGGCCACCATCACCGGCAGATGAAAGACACAAGTTCCTGGGTGGCACTTAGGTTTTTCAGCTTTTCCCGCATTCCAGAGCTGTTCTGCTGAAGTGTAACCATGTCGCTGGAACCAGCTCGGTAGAAACAAGAACTAGAGACCAAAAAGAAAAAATAATTTCGATTTCTTACCGTTTCACAGAGGGCAGATGAAAGACAGGTGACTGTGACACCACGTTTTTGCAACTGAAACCACTTGTGCACGCCTCCACATAGAAGAAATACGATTCCCGTCGCTTTCTTTGATAACCTAACGACTAACCTCACCTTTTACAGTGGTAGTAAAACCGCGGGAAACGATAAAAAGCCGCCAAAATACGAAAACACAAAAAAGGCAGATTAAAGACAGAAACCTCCGGACAAGCACATTTTATCCTCTTGCTCGCTTTATTTGCTTCTGAAAAAATCTGCAAACCCATTTTTTTTTCATGTCCAGGTATATGCAATAAAGAATCACTACAAATTCAGGCCGCTACTTTCATAGGTGATTCACAGTGTTCAAGCAAAGTTGACTACCTAGGGGTCCGGACATGGCAGATTACTGGACATTTAGCAGTTTAAACTTTAATTTCTATATTTAAGCGTGAATAAGTGCATATTTTATTGATTACCCGAAGTAGAACAAAGTTGATAGTTAATGGAGATTTTTTTTAAACGCCTAAATCATAAATGGGCATTCGGAATCTTCTCTGGACAACGATTGGCCCTTTCTGGGAAAATTACCCTTATACCTCACATAGAATAGGTAGGTAATATGGACGCAATGCACTACTTAATGTGAAATTTATTGCTTCCGAGGCTACCAAAGTAACGGAAGCTTTGTTATCACTTTTCCAGATTGAAAAAAAAATTCTCCAGTCAAAACTCCCTCTCGCGTTTTACGTATCAAACCTTCCTGAACAATTTTGGTTCCGTGTCTGTGTGTCTGTATTATACAAGGTGTCTACACTTTCGATGGGCATAACTTCAGGGTTTGATTCTACAAGGTATTTCCAACAAAAAATGTCACTTAGCAATTTTCGTTTAACCCACTCAAAATTCCTTTTTTTTTCACTTTGAAGTTTTTTTTCGCGTTTTCGACCTTACGGCACTGATATGGTTATAATTCCCTAATTTCTCCTGAACATTCGAATCTGACTACACCGTTAGAAAGAGCGTTAAATTCCTTAGCTACCTAGTGCAAAATCAGAATCTTTCAGCAATAAAATAGTTTAAAAAAATCAAGTCAAAAAGCAAACTTTAAAATTGTTTTCGAAACTTGACTTTTTTCGACCAAAGTTTTCACTCTAAATCCCTTCCCATTTCGATGGGCGCTCTTCGGGGAAAACATGCTCAAATAGTCAGCTTTCCATCGGTCTATTAATTTTTCTTTTTAACATTTGAATTGGAAGAGTAAATGAAGTTTGAATGTCAAAAAACGTGTGTTTCACATGCAAATCCAGTGTTTTAAGCGGTTTATGGTCTCCCTTGATCTCAAGATGGTTTGACGATTTTGGTATCGTTTTCTATGTAATTTCTTACGCTGAATCCAATGGCGATACTTCTGAATGATTCCGATAGCTAGAAAGCGGGTTTTTCGAAGAAAACCTTCGTTTTTACTACATAAAATACGCATTATTCGTAGATATGGTAGTGAGCACAAAGTAACTCCTTTCTACTCAACCCAAACTTCAATTAGCTAGAAATTTGGTGTTTTTATTGAGTAGAAAGGTGTTACTTTGTGCTCACTACCATATCTACGAATAATGCGTATTTTATGTAGTAAAAACGAAGGTTTTCTTCGAAAAATCCATTTTCCAGCAATCGGAATCATTCGGAAGTATCACCATTGGATTCAGCGTAAAAAATTACATAAAAAATGATACCAAAATCGTCAAGCCGTCTTGAGATCGAGGGGGACTATAAACCGCTTAAAACAATGGATTTTCTTGTTAAACACACGTTTTTTGACATTCAAACTTCATTTACTCTTCCAATTCAAATGTTGAAAAGAAAAACTAATAGACCGTTGGAAAGCTGACAATTTGCGCATGTTTTCCTCGAAGAGCGCCCATCGAAATGGGAAGGGATTTAGAGTGAAAACTTTGGTCGAAAAAAGTCAAGTTTCGAAAAAAATTTTAAGTTTGCTTTTTGACTTGATTTTTTTGAACTATTTTATTGCTGAAAGATTATGATTTTGCACTAGGTAGCTTAGGAATTTAACGCTCTTTCTAACGGTGTAGTCAGATTCGAATTTTCAGGAGAAATAAGGGAGTTATGACCACATCAGTGCCGTAAGGTCGAAAACGCGAAAAAAAACTTTAAAGTGAAAAAAAAGGAATTTTGAGTGGGTTATACGAAAATTGCTAGGAGACATTTTATGTTAGAAATACCTTGTAGAATCGAACCCTGAAGTTATGCCCATCCAAAGTGTAGACACCCTGTATAAGTAGCTGTATATAAAAACGCAGTTTTTGGTGTAGAGGTATATCTGTATTATATAGTACAGATATACCTCTACACCAGTGGTCCGCAACCGGGGTGCCACGGCACCCTGGGGTGCAGTGAGCCCCGTCCAGGGGTGCCGCAAGATTTTGAGATCGGAATAACGGAATGGGTTTGCCCGTTTCATTGATGGAGATGAAATTGTCAGCCAGTTTTTCTGTTTGGACGAAATGAAAACGACAACCACGGGAAAATATATTTTCGAGACCATCGATTCATTTTTTGCTACCAACGATATACCGTGGAGTAACTGTGTTGGTATATGCACAGATGGAGCTCCAAGTATGATCGGCCCTATCAAGGGATTCGTAACCTTGGCAAAATCAAAAAACCCCAACATGGTTACAACTCACTGTTTTATTCATAGGGAAGCCCTCATGACAAAAACCTTAAGTCGGGAATTCGAAGTTGTTTTGAGCGATGCAGTCAAAATTGTCAACTACCTAAAAGCAAAACCACTGAAAAATAGGATTTTCAAACAGATTTGTGAATCTATGGGCGCAGAGTTCACAGGGTTGTTGTTCCAAACTGAGGTAAGATGGTTATCGAGATGAAAGGTAATCACACGTCTTTATGAGCTCAAAGAAGAAGTTCTGCTCTTTCTCATGCGAGAAAATCATGACGATTTTTGTGCTCTCTTGACAGACGACGACTGGAGGACGAGACTAACCTACCTGGCTGACATTTTTCAGCACCTCAACACTGTCAATTCTGGTCTACAAGGTCCTTCTGACAGTATTCTATCGTCCACAGACAAACTTTCTGCGTTTGGAGAGAAAATCGGTATATGGCTGAACAATTTGGAACAAGGGCACACTGATATGTTTCCACTGTTTTTTGGTGAGGAAAACTCGAACCCTCCTATTTTACAGGGCATTGCAAGCCACCTAATGAACTTGAAACTGGCTCTCGACAAATACTTCCCGGACCTGGACATCAAAAAGCATGACTGGATTCGAAATCCGTTTTCCACCATGGTGCAAGTAGAAGGTTTGGTGTTTCTAGCAATTACGACTATTTTACTATGAGTCAACAAGTCTCGAATTGTAGAACACGAACGAATGAATATTTTATTCCGTAATATCAACAAGAATTACTGGCTCCTAGTAACGACCTTCGAAACTGTAGTGTAACCACTACAGGATTCCCCTTCCCCTCACGAAACTGAAATGAAAGCAGGTTTTAACCTGTCAATGGAAACTGTTTGTACTCGATTGCCGGTCTCGATTTCAAACGTCTTCTCGTTCTGCTTCATGACTTTGAAAGGTCCCTCATACGGTCTTTGTAATGACGTCCTAGGTCGATCCACCCGAAGAAAAACATGACTCGCTGTACGTAGATCCTTCGGAACATAAATTCGAGGTATCTGCGTCCTTGTTGGAGGCATTACTTGTCTTCCCACGTGGGCCTTGAGTAACTTTACATATGTTGATGGCTCCAACTGTTGAGGTTCTTCAAAGAAATCCCCTGGGAGCCTTATATTTGTGCCAAAAACTAACTCAGCCGAAGATGCTCCCCAATCTTCGTGCACTGTGCTTCTTAAGCCGAGTAGGATTTTTGGCAGGCTCTCCACCCAGTTTTTGGTGTTCGAACACCTGATCCTTTCCTTGAGCGTTCGGTGCCAGCGTTCAACCATTCCATCTGCCTGAGGGTGGTATGCAGTAGTTCGAATGCGTTGAGTGCCCATCCTTGACCAAAGTTCGGCCATGAGCTGACTTTCGAACTGTGGTCCCTGATCGGTAGTCACAGTTAACGGTACTCCATAACGTGGGACCCAACAATCGTGGACTAACCGTGCGATGCACTCTGCTCGAATGTCAGCCATCGGAAAAGCTTCTGGCCAACGAGTAAAGCGGTCGATGAAGGTCACACAAAACCGTTTGTCTCGCACAGGTGGTAATGGTCCAACAATATCGATATGAATGTGGCTGAATTTCTCATTTGGTTCCAGAAATTTTCCGACAGGACTCTTTGTATGTCTCACTACCTTGCTGAGTTGGCAATCCATGCACGCTTTCACCCAATTTGCAATATCCCTTCTCATTCCTGGCCATACTGCGCGATCCTGAATCAACTTCAATGATCCTTTAACACCTGGATGTGCCATCCTATGGATTCTTTCAAAGGTGTTCTGACGGAAAATAGTTGGGAGGAATGGTCGGAATCTCTTCTCCCTCATTTCTCCCCATACCTCTTCCGAATCACATGTTCTCTTTTCTAGTTTTAACGAAGTTTTCTGACCTTTTAAAATATTCTGGAGTTCTTGATCCATTTTCTGAGCAGCTGCGAGCTCCTTTCCGGAAATATCGGCTAGTAATGACAGAGTTGCTACTCTGGATAAAGCATCTGCCTTGGCGGCTAACACTACCAAAGGTTCGTTTGTTGCTGCCAGTACTGTACGAAGTGGGTCAGGAAGCCTTCGTAGCCACAAGTTGCGCAGGTAAGCTTCTGACACGAGGTCGAGTCCTATTGCCTGCATCTGTGTAAGAAGGTAAGATGGTTTATTTGCTCCTAGCTCCATGCTGGCTAGCTTATCTTGTTTTTCACTCAAACTATCTGAAAATTTGAGAATAAGCTCAGCTTTGAGGGCTTCATATTTACCAAAAATTGGAGGGTCAACAACCAGCCTATGGACCTGCTCTGCTACATCCATCTCCAGCACTCCGACAATGCAACTGTACTTGTCGTCATCCTCTACCATTCTTGCGGTTCTAAACAAAGCGTCGCATTGTGCAAACCAGAGTTTGACATTTTGTTTTGCAAATTGTGGGAGTTTGGGAGGTCTTGGTCTTTCATGTCGATCTGTACGATCGTCACACTGTTCTGACGACCTCTGCATTGGATTACTGCTTAATCCTAAGGAAATTTGACTCACCTGTCCTGGAGTTTTCTTTTTCATCTTTTTTATCCTCAAAATCTCTCTTTGCCTAGCGGTTGACATACTATCTTTTTTCTCAATTCAAACGGGGTCACCACTTTGGTGTTTCTAGCAATTACGACTATTTTACTATGAGTCAACAAGTCTCGAATTGTAGAACACGAACGAATGAATATTTTATTCCGTAATATCAACAAGAATTACTGGCTCCTAGTAACGACCTTCGAAACTGTAGTGTAACCACTACAGAAGGCATGCCTCTTCAAACCGAATTTATTGATTTGAGAAACGACCGAACTCTACAACTCAAGTTCAATGACGTCCCACTGAACACCTTTTGGATTGACGTTGCAGCAGAATATCCTCAGCTGTCGAAGAAAGCAATTGACATCCTTCTCCAGTTCTCAACTTCGTGGATGTGCGAACATGGATTTTCGACACTTGCGACCATGAAAACGAAAAACGCTGCAAATTATTACACAATGGTTTATTTTTTTTTCTATATAGATGACTCGTCTGCAAAGCCACCAACCATCCAACATGAAGAAAAATATCGATCGCATTTCGGTCAGCTTTAACTTGAACGGAGATTAGGCCTCTTTTGCGATTCACACTCGTGTTTCTGATTTATCGTACGTCCAAACTTTAAATTCTCGTAGTGAGCGAACGGTTTGTCCTACTGAGCTCCGGGTGGTCTCAAAAAATTCTATAGAATCTTAAATTGAAGGAAAAACAATACCTTTATGTCGAAATTTTTTGAGTTAGGGCGTTTTCAAAATTTCAAAATTGATTTTGGAACCCTTAGAAGTGACCTACATCAACCAAAATCTTCGGGGCACAACTAGACCCCAAATGGAGCCTACATACCAAATTTCATCAAAATCGGTCAATGCTAAGTGGCAAAAGTGCCGCGTACGGCGGACGGACGGCCAAATTTTTATTCGATTTTTGGATTCTACGTACCTTGAAACGTAAACCATCAAATTTTGAGGGTGTTAAAATTTTTTTTTCTTGGTCGATTCCAAAGGTTTATTATTGAAAATAATAAACCAAAAACGGCAAAGAATGTTGGAAAGCACATTAGAGGACGACATGAGGGTTTGCCTTTCCCAACTGCCTCCTAGAATCCCAGAAATTTGCCGAAAACATCAGGGACAAATTTGACATTGATTTGAGTTACCTACCACTATAAAAAAGAATTAACATTTTACTTACTTACCTACCTATTAATTATTAATTAAAGTTTTTGTGCTCTTTACTGAAAACTTGTTTCTATTCCGAAATTATTACACTGCGAAATTTTGTCTATGTATGGTGGGGTGCCACAGGGTGAGGCCGTCACGAAAAGGGGTGCCGTGACTCAAAAAAGGTTGCGGACCATTGTTCTACACCAAAACTGAGCAAAGATCTTTTCGACGGCATAATTTGTTTTAATTTTACTCCGCTAATTAAGGGTAAAAAATACATTTGAATGTGGAAAAATGTTGTTCCGTTCATGGAAATCGAGGTTTTCTGGTTCTTTGGGCCTCGGGCAGGTTCGAGTAATTAGGGATGGAATTCTACGTCATTTTCCACGCTTTTCGAATGATTCCATCACCGTTGCTATATGACAGCTCAGTATTGAATTTTGGTGGGTCTGAATCTTTTTTATTTACTTGGTAAATCATAAATATTATTTACTTTCTCTAAAAAACGTCTGCCAAGTTGGGTGGGCAGTATAGCTTCCTCACTCATTGTAACATGGACGTATAGAATCAGTTGGCGAAAAACAGGAGAGGAAATGGCCTTGGAGCTCACTCAGCTGATCAGTGACCACTCAGGCACCTTCAGCATTCTCCATTGACCCGCCCTCTCAAATTTCAGGTTCCTGCGTTCAACAGGAGAGGAAATGGCCTTGGAGCTCACTCAGCTGATCAGTGACCACTCAGGCACCTTCAGCATTCTCCATTGACCCTGCCTCTCAAATTTCAGCTTCCTGCGTTCAACAGGAGAGAAAATGGCCTTGGAGCTCACTCAGCTGATCCGAAGGTGCTGAAATTTATAGGGGACCGTCTAGGACCTAACCCGCACAATCCCTGAAAATTTCATCAAAATCGGACCACAGGTTAGTATAGTTTTGCCCGGGACAAGGATTGACCACAGACAGACCGACAGACCGACAGACCGACAGACAGACAGACAGACAGACAGACAGACAGACAGACACGGAACCAAAATTGTTCGGGAAGCTCTAAAACGCAAAAAGCAAGTGGAAATTTTGATTTTGGAGGACATTTTTTTTTTTCACTTCTTTCACGAATACGAAGCTTCCCTACCTTCGGTAGTGAGGAAGCAAAAAATCATTATTCCTCTGTATTGCTTCCTCACTACCGAAGGTAGGGAAGCTTTGTATTCGTGAAAGAAGTGAAAAAAAAATGTCCTCCAAAATCAAAATTTCCACTTGCTTTTTGCGTTTTAGAGCTTCCCGAACAATTTTGGTTCCGTGTCTGTCTGTCTGTCGGTCTGTCTGTGGTCAATCCTTGTCCCGGGCAAAACTATACTAACCTGTGGTCCGATTTTGATGAAATTTTCAGGGATTGTGCGGGTTAAGTCCTAGACGGTCCCCTATCAATTTCAGCACCTTCGGACCAATAGGAGCGAGTGCGCATGCGCAAACGTGAATTTCCTGGAACCTCGGTTTCTCGGTTTCTAATGAACCGATTTTGCTCAAATTTGGAGGTTAGTTAGGGACTAACTTCTAAGAGACACCCTATAAGTTTCGATCAAATAGGTCAAGCAATAGCCGCTACGCATGCGCGAACTTTAAATTTATTGTTACAACCAAAACTCCGCAACTATTCAACCAATTTCGATGAAATTTTCAGGAATTGTGTGGGTTAGGTCCTAGACGGTGGACCGCTAAATAAAATAATAAAATTCTACATTTAATTTTAAACAAAACTCAAATTACGAGTATATAACAAATTAATACCCATAATCCTAATACGTACACCTATTATAGTTTTAGTATTGAATAATAATAATCATTATCGTCATAACTTCGTAGTTTTATTTTATACCTACACTCTTTCGTTCTTTTATTTCAGTGGTTTATATACCACAACTATTTACAACACTATTATAAACATTAATACCTGCAACCCTATCCCGCATATTATCGCCAATATTTTGGCATTCAATAACTCTTTGAATCATAATTTTTTCGCCAACTGATTCTATACGTCCATGTTACAATGAGTGAGGAAGCTATACTGCCCACCCAACTTGGCAGACGTTTTTTATTCGACATCTACACGCTATTCTCTATACGAGAAATATCTATATATTCTCTATCGTAAGATATCTCTTTTTCCATGCAATCGAGAAAGTTGAGAGAATTGAAAATTGAATTTGTGCATAAATACCAAGTAAATTTAAAAAAAGATTCGGACCCACCAAAATTCAATTCTATCCCTAATTCCTCGAACCTGCCCGAGGCCCAAAGAACCAGAAACCTTGATTTCCATGAGCGAAACCACATTTTTCCACATTCAAATTATTTTTTACCCCTAATTACCGGAGTAAAATTAAAACAAATTATACCGTCGGAAAGCTGAGATCTTTGCGCAGTTTTTGGTGTAGAGGTACGTGAAAACCCATGTGGAAGTAAAACCTTAACAATGAAAAGAAAGAAAAAAACTCGGCGCTTTGCGCCTCGGCGGGGGGCTCCGCCCCCCTGCACCCCCCGGTTTATTTCTTTTTCCATACTCTGTATGAAATCATAGGAACACAGAATGTGTTTTTGCGATGCTAGTCATCCGTTAAATAAAAAACAACAATAATAAATGTGGAGTCTTTGGCAATAATAAAATAAATAATTGTTAGACATTTAATTTGATCTAAAACCCTATAAATGTTATATAAATAAATATGTAACAATGCGTTCAACAGGAGAGAAAATGGCCTTGGAGCTCACTCAGCTGATCAGTGACCACTCAGGCGCCTTCAGCATTCTCCATTGACCCGCCCTCTCAAATTTCAGGTTCCTGCGTTCAACAGGAGAAGAAATGGTCTTGGAGCTCACTCAGCTGATCAGTGACCACTCAGGCGCCTTCAGCATTCTCCATTGACCCGCCCTCTCAAATTTCAGGTTCCTGCGTTCAACAGGAGAGAAAATGGCCTTGGAGCTCACTCAGCTGATCAGTGACCACTCAGGCGCCTTCAGCATTCTCCTTTGACCCTGCCTCTCAAATTTCAGGTTCCTGCGTTCAACAGGAGAAGAAATGGTCTTGGAGCTCACTCAGCTGATCAGTGACCACTCAGGCGCCTTCAGCATTCTCCATTGACCCGCCCTCTCAAATTTCAGGTTCCTGCGTTCAACAGGAGAGAAAATGGCCTTGGAGCTCACTCAGCTGATCAGTGACCACTCAGGCGCCTTCAGCATTCTCCTTTGACCCTGCCTCTCAAATTTCAGGTTCCTGCGTTCAACAGGAGAAGAAATGGTCTTGGAGCTCACTCAGCTGATCAGTGACCACTCAGGCGCCTTCAGCATTCTCCATTGACCCGCCCTCTCAAATTTCAGGTTCCTGCGTTCAACAGGAGAGAAAATGGCCTTGGAGCTCACTCAGCTGATCAGTGACCACTCAGGCGCCTTCAGCATTCTCCTTTGACCCTGCCTCTCAAATTTCAGGTTCCTGCGTTCAACAGGAGAGGAAATGGCCTTGGAGCTCACTCAACTGATCAGTGACCACTCAGGCGCCTTCAGCATTCTCCATTGACCCGCCCTCTAAAATTTCAGCTTCCTGCGTTCAACAGGAGAGAAAATGGCCTTGGAGCTCACTCAGCTGATCAGTGACCACTCAGGCGCCTTCAGCATTCTCCATTGACCCGCCCTCTCAAATTTCAGGTTCCTGCGTTCAACAGGAGAGAAAATGGCCTTGGAGCTCACTCAGCTGATCAGTGACCACTCAGGCGCCTTCAGCATTCTCCATTGACCCGCCCTCTAAAATTTCAGCTTCCTGCGTTCAACAGGAGAGAAAATGGCCTTGGAGCTCACTCAGCTGATCAGTGACCACTCAGGCGCCTTCAGCATTCTCCATTGACCCTCTCAAATTTCCAACGAATAGTGAACATTTTCTGTGCAATGAACACTGCGGGAGTTCTTTTTCCTTACCAACGGCTTGGTTGCACGTGAAAATCATTATGAAAGGCGCGTAACGGTTTTTTCTGTCGCTTTTTCGTGACGATTTTTTCATTGACCCGCCCTCTCAAATTTCAGGTTCCTGCGTTCAACAGGAGAGAAAATGGCCTTGGAGCTCACTCAGCTGATCAGTGACCACTCAGGCGCCTTCAGCATTCTCCTTTGACCCTGCCTCTCAAATTTCAGGTTCCTGCGTTCAACAGGAGAGGAAATGGCCTTGGAGCTCACTCAACTGATCAGTGACCACTCAGGCGCCTTCAGCATTCTCCATTGACCCGCCCTCTAAAATTTCAGCTTCCTGCGTTCAACAGGAGAGAAAATGGCCTTGGAGCTCACTCAGCTGATCAGTGACCACTCAGGCGCCTTCAGCATTCTCCATTGACCCGCCCTCTCAAATTTCAGGTTCCTGCGTTCAACAGGAGAGAAAATGGCCTTGGAGCTCACTCAGCTGATCAGTGACCACTCAGGCGCCTTCAGCATTCTCCATTGACCCGCCCTCTAAAATTTCAGCTTCCTGCGTTCAACAGGAGAGAAAATGGCCTTGGAGCTCACTCAGCTGATCAGTGACCACTCAGGCGCCTTCAGCATTCTCCATTGACCCTCTCAAATTTCCAACGAATAGTGAACATTTTCTGTGCAATGAACACTGCGGGAGTTCTTTTTCCTTACCAACGGCTTGGTTGCACGTGAAAATCATTATGAAAGGCGCGTAACGGTTTTTTCTGTCGCTTTTTCGTGACGATTTTTTTTCGGTAGGTCATCGCAAAAACACATTCTGTGTTAAAATCGTCGTCCCATGACACACCGAACTGTATACCTGTAAAAAGTAGGAAATTTGGACAATTTGACAAAAATGACTTCACGAGTTAATTTTTCACCCATTACGACCTTACAAAAATTGTTGTGTAATGTTAGGTAATGATGATATGATATTTGATGCAATGCAGATATTATCCAAGTATGCAAAACAGAAGCCTAACCCTGATAGACCGGGAGCCGAGGCCAAAAACGGTGACTTACGAGTTGAAAGCTACAAACCAATTTTTATTAAAATGTCCTCCAAGGTGAGTAAAAAAATGGATTGCTGCCACTCCAAAGCCCCGTCTTTCAAAAATGGCGGCCGTTTGAAATTGTCAAATTTAGAGAAATGATGACTTACGTAGTTGATGGCTGGAAATAAATTCACTTGCAAGAACTAATTATCCAAAGGTGGAAAATACATCTCTGCCACCCTAATTCCCCGCCCCTGTACAGGCAGAGTCGATCAAATTTTGTCAAAATTTTGACCATTTTTTGACTTATTAGTTGACGGCTGAAATTTTTGTAGTAGGTTGGTATCCACGAGAAAGAAACAAAAAACTATCTCTGCCCTCCCCACCCCCCGTCTTCCGCTCAGCAGAATCGAATCAAAATTGTCAAATTTTGACACAAATTTTGACTTGTTAGTTGACGCGTGAATTTTTCTTTACTAGTTCTCTATGGATATCTGGTTAATAAAAACCATCTCTGCCGTTTTGATTCCGCGTCGTTCGTTCAGCAGAGATGGTCCAAAATTTGACAAAATTTGGTCCCAAAATTGAGTTATCGAGTTGATGGCTGAAATTTATTTTGCGAGTAGCTAATTATTAGTTCTTTCGAAATTCCTTACTCTGCCATTCTGATTCCGCGTCGTTTATTCAGCAGAGATGGTCCAAATTGGTCAAATTTTGGTCCAAAAATGGACTTATTAGTTGATGGCTGGAAATTGCATAATTATCTCCTACATGCTACTGTAAGACAATAAAACACACTCTGCCATCTCGGAAACGCGTCGTTTGTGGAGCAGAAGCCAATATGTACAGGAATATATGTGTAAAATCTGCAGGGTAAAATTCAGCACCGAAAACTTGACTTATGAGTTGATGGCTGAAATTCATTTTGCGAGTAGGTAATTATTAGTTCTTTCGAAATTCCTTACTCTGCCATTCTGATTCCGCGTCATTCATTCAGCAGAGATGGTCCAAATTGGTAAAATTTGGGTCAGCTAAAATTTGAACGGAGATTAGGCCTCTCTTGCGATTCACACTCGTGTTTCTGATTTATCGCACGTAAAACC
Source organism: Apolygus lucorum (assembly GCA_009739505.2). Classification (NCBI taxonomy): domain Eukaryota; kingdom Metazoa; phylum Arthropoda; class Insecta; order Hemiptera; family Miridae; genus Apolygus; species Apolygus lucorum. The sequence continues at coordinate 4,979,880 of CM019174.2, read as the reverse complement.
CTTAAATTCTCGTAGGGAGCGAACGGTTTGTCCTACAGAGCTCCGCGTGGTCTTAAAGATTTCTAAAAATTCTATAAAATCTTAAATCGAAGGAAAAACAATACCTTTATATCAAAATTATCTTATATCAAAAGTATCTTTATATCAAAACCCCAAATGGAGCCTACATACCAAATATCATCAAAATCGGTCAATGCTAAGTGGCAAAAGTGCCGCGTACGGCAGACGGACGGCCAAATTTTTATTCGATTTTTGGATTCAATTTGGAAATGAAGTAGAATGTGAATAGTGAAGTTAGCTGCTGTTCCTTCTACAGGCTCTTCTCGCTGCGAGCACATCAACATAATGTTAATGACTGTCTGTAGCAGGCGGGTTTACAGGTAGAAACACATAAAGTGAATCTCACCCTTGCGTCATTCGGCCAGCATGCAGCATGCTTTGTTGTAGCTAGTGCCAGGCTATGATTTTGAGTAATTTACTAATTAAAAGTACTCTAAAAGTACTCTTTTATCTACTAGCCTTGAGTTTAGCTAGATTTTACTCGGGAATTACGTGGCATTCAAAACTACACAGATAACCAAACACATAAAATTCGATCATCATCTCTGCCTGACTAAATATCCTAGGTAGAAACAATTTTGAGGGGGTGTTAGACATTTTTTTTCTTGGTCGATTCCAAAGGTTCATTATTGAAAATAATAAACCAAAAATCGGCCGTAGTTCACAGGATGGACATTTCGGGAATACCTGGGTACCTTCAGTACCGATGAGTGAGCCTACATCGGTTCAATACCTAATTACTATTACTATTATTTTTTTTTCTTTTGATTGTTCAAAATTATCTTGGTACAATAAATTAGACCTTGGTTCCAGTTGTTTTTGTCCAGTTTCTACCCAACTATTTCTTCAACTTATTCTTTAAAAACATTTGATAGCCTCGCATACCTATTCCACTATTTGAGTGTACGCAAATATTTCGAGAGGTATACTTTCTATGGTTGTGGCTCATTTTTTTAATATCTTGCATAATATACATGTTTGGAAATCCTGAGGAATGAGCACACAATACTATTTGACCGAATTGTCAGCATTTAATTTCTAACTCACTCATCTAAACAATAACTTCGTGGATGTGAGAAGAGCATATTTCAATCTATAACTATCACTTATTTAGACCTAAATACCTTTTTTAAATCGATTTTATGGAATTAGTAGGGCAAATTCCTTCGCGCACATATTATTGACACTCTTCTAAAATACTGGGAAAACCACAGTAGGCCCTCATAAACAAATTGTACAAGTTCATCATAATTATGAGTACTTATCTATGTAAAACTATTCCTAGTTTAGGTACGAACTAAAACATTTCTAGTTGACGGATTTTTCATGCTTTGCATAAGTAGGAAACCTAGTTGGTAATTTTTACGCAGAGGTTTACCGATAGTACCGAAGAGACCGTGTAGTCATTAGATATTCCATAATTATGAGCTCAAAACGGTATTTTTGGTTCGGGTTCCTTCGACCTCTAAGAATCTGTACAGTAGCAGTAAATGTAAAATAAATAGGTAGCGAACGGTTGGCCCTAGAGCTCTGGGTGATCTCATTCGATTCTGAAAATTCAATACTATTTTAAATAGTATTTAAAATATCAATATTAATATTAAATCAATCGGACTATCGGAAGCAATATCTTATCATCCATTGATCATAGAACTGCCGAATACTTGGGGTTTTGGATTCGATCAATCAGGGTATACAAGAATAAAGTGGTTGAGTAGGTTTTCACCTATTCATTTGTTCCGTTTGTAATTACGTATTTGAAATGGTAAACCTCTGCGTAAAAATTACCAACTAGGTTTCCTACTTATGCAAAGCATGAAAAATCCGTCAACTAGAAATGTTTTAGTTCGTACCTAAACTAGGAATAGTTTTACATAGATAAGTACTCATAATTATGATGTACTTGTACAATTTGTTTATGAGGGCCTACTGTGGTTTTCCCAGTATTTTAGAAGAGTGTCAATAATATGTGCGCGAAGGAATTTGCCCTACTAATTCCATAAAATCGATTTAAAAAAGGTATTTAGGTCTAAATAAGTGATAGTTATAGATTGAAATATGCTCTTCTCACATCCACGAAGTTATTGTTTAGATGAGTGAGTTAGAAATTAAATGCTGACAATGGTAAACCTCTGCGTAAAAATTACCAACTAGGTTTCCTACTTATGCAAAGCATGAAAAATCCGTCAACTAGAAATGTTTTAGTTCGTACCTAAACTAGGAATAGTTTTACATAGATAAGTACTCATAATTATGATGAACTTGTACAATTTGTTTATGAGGGCCTACTGTGGTTTTCCCAGTATTTTAGAAGAGTGTCAATAATATGTGCGCGAAGGAATTTGCCCTACTAATTCCATAAAATCGATTTAAAAAAGGTATTTAGGTCTAAATAAGTGATAGTTATAGATTGAAATATGCTCTTCTCACATCCACGAAGTTATTGTTTAGATGAGTGAGTTAGAAATTAAATGCTGACAATTCGGTCAAATAGTATTGTGTGCTCATTCCTCAGGATTTCCAAACATGTATATTATGCAAGATATTAAAAAAATGAGCCACAACCATAGAAAGTATACCTCTCGAAATATTTGCGTACACTCAAATAGTGGAATAGGTATGCGAGGCTATCAAATGTTTTTAAAGAATAAGTTGAAGAAATAGTTGGGTAGAAACTGGACAAAAACAACTGGAACCAAGGTCTAATTTATTGTACCAAGATAATTTTGAACAATCAAAAGAAAAAAAAATAATAGTAATAGTAATTAGGTATTGAACCGATGTAGGCTCACTCATCGGTACTGAAGGTACCCAGGTATTCCCGAAATGTCCATCCTGTGAACTACGGCCGATTTTTGGTTTATTATTTTCAATAATGAACCTTTGGAATCGACCAAGAAAAAAAAATGTCTAACACCCCCTCAAAATTGTTTCTACCTAGGATATTTAGTCAGGCAGAGATGATGATCGAATTTTATGTGTTTGGTTATCTGTGTAGTTTTGAATGCCACGTAATTCCCGAGTAAAATCTAGCTAAACTCAAGGCTAGTAGATAAAAGAGTACTTTTAGAGTACTTTTAATTAGTAAATTACTCAAAATCATAGCCTGGCACTAGCTACAACAAAGCATGCTGCATGCTGGCCGAATGACGCAAGGGTGAGATTCACTTTATGTGTTTCTACCTGTAAACCCGCCTGCTACAGACAGTCATTAACATTATGTTGATGTGCTCGCAGCGAGAAGAGCCTGTAGAAGGAACAGCAGCTAACTTCACTATTCACATTCTACTTCATTTCCAAATTGAATCCAAAAATCGAATAAAAATTTGGCCGTCCGTCTGCCGTACGCGGCACTTTTGCCACTTAGCATTGACCGATTTTGATGATATTTGGTATGTAGGCTCCATTTGGGGTTTTGATATAAAGATACTTTTGATATAAGATAATTTTGATATAAAGGTATTGTTTTTCCTTCGATTTAAGATTTTATAGAATTTTTAGAAATCTTTAAGACCACGCGGAGCTCTGTAGGACAAACCGTTCGCTCCCTACGAGAATTTAAGGGTTTTACGTGCGATAAATCAGAAACACGAGTGTGAATCGCAAGAGAGGCCTAATCTCCGTTCAAATTTTAGCTGACCCAAATTTTACCAATTTGGACCATCTCTGCTGAATGAACGACGCGGAATCAGAATGGCAGAGTAAGGAATTTCGAAAGAACTAATAATTACCTACTCGCAAAATGAATTTCAGCCATCAACTCATAAGTCAATTTTTCGGTGCTGAATTTTACCCTGCAGATTTTACACATATATTCCTGTACATATTGGCTTCTGCTCCACAAACGACGCGTTTCCGAAATGGCAGAGTGTGTTTTATTGTCTTACAGTAGCATGTAGGAGATAATTATGCAATTTCCAGCCATCAACTAATAAGTCCATTTTTGGACCAAAATTTGACCAATTTGGACCATCTCTGCTGAATAAACGACGCAGAATCAGAATGGCAGAGTAAGGAATTTCGAAAAAACTAATAATTAGCTACTCGCAAAATAAATTTCAGCCATCAACTCGATAACTCAATTTTGGGACCAAATTTTGTCAAATTTTGGACCATCTCTGCTGAACGAACGACGCGGAATCAAAACGGCAGAGATGGTTTTTATTAACCAGATATCCATAGAGAACTAGTAAAGAAAAATTCACGCGTCAACTAACAAGTCAAAATTTGTGTCAAAATTTGACAATTTTGATTCGATTCTGCTGAGCGGAAGACGGGGGGTGGGGAGGGCAGAGATAGTTTTTTGTTTCTTTCTCGTGGATACCAACCTACTACAAAAATTTCAGCCGTCAACTAATAAGTCAAAAAATGGTCAAAATTTTGACAAAATTTAATCGACTCTGCCTGTACAGGGGCGGGGAATTAGGGTGGCAGAGATGTATTTTCCACCTTTGGATAATTAGTTCTGCAAGTGAATTTATTTCCAGCCATCAACTACGTAAGTCATCATTTCTCTAAATTTGACAATTTCAAACGGCCGCCATTTTTGAAAGACGGGGCTTTGGAGTGGCAGCAATCCATTTTTTTACTCACCTTGGAGGACATTTTAATAAAATTGGTTTGTAGCTTTCAACTCGTAAGTCACCGTTTTTGGCCTCGGCTCCCGGTCTATGAAAGAATCGAATTTACA
>CM019174.2:4943252-4975030 GCA_009739505.2 Apolygus lucorum | reverse complement strand
TTTTGTTGAAGCGTAAGGGTTTCGGTGTGGGTGTTTGGGCACACCTGTTTTTAGAGTTCAAGTTTTACCTCCGTGATTTAATGTTCGATAATTTTACTACCCCTTTTAAAGTTTTTTAGTAGTAAATTAGTCTCGCGAACTATTGTAAAGTTACCAGGAAAACCCTAATAAATTTATACGTCGGGTATTCGTGTGGTGTTTATTGTTTTCCCGACATTTGGCGACCGTGACAGGACTTGTGGTAGGGTTAACCTGGTTTTTTCCGTTTTTGAAGTGCCGTTTTTCTCGAAAGTTTTCACCCGTTTTTGTGACTGTTTTTCGGCCGAATTTTTCGTTTGAATTGTAACTATGTCGGAGTTTGAAAGATTGAGATCGGATCGTGCGAGAATTCGTCGATCATTCACGAACATTGGCAAAAAGATCGACGCTGTTTTGACCGTTGGGCGCGAATTAACGGACGGTGATCTCAACGAACTTACGTCGCTTTTTCAGCTGCTCACCGTAAGGAATGACGAACTTGCGGTAAAGATTCTGATTATCTGGAGATGTTGGAACTAGATGAGGCAAAAGAGAAAGAGTTGAACGCCGAACAAGATAAGGTAGATGAATATAACCTTAAATTTTTGAAGTACAAGACTGTTGTTGACAAGACACTCAATGTCAAAAGTGCTCCCTACTTGGATGATGACAGATCACAGATTAGCAGCTCTTCTTCTGATTCTAAAAGTGTAAGTACAAGTTACCTGTTCTACAGTTGAAGAAATTTGGTGGTGATTTGAGAGATTGGCTACCCTTTTGGTCTCAGTTCTCCAAGTTGATGAGGATGAGATGATTGACGATGTTGACAAATTAGGGTACCTAACTCAGTGCATGATCGAAAATTCGCCCGCCAAAGAACTTGTAGACAGCTATCCAGCTACTGGGACTATGTATGCTTCTGTTGTAAAGGCTTTAAAGGATCGTTTCGGACGTAGTGATCTTCTGACAGAATTCTACATTAGAGAGCTCCTAAGGTTGATAATTTTGAACACAAATTCTCGTGACAAGCTTTCTCTGTCTGTGCTGTACGATCGACTTCAGTGCCACCTCCGCAATTTGGAGACTTTGGGTGTTGCATCAGATACATGCGCCCCTATTTTGATGCCTCTTGTCTCCTCTTGTTTACCTGAAGAAATGCTCAAGATATGGGAGAGAACCTGTGCCCCCAATGTGAAGCGAACAAACCCTAATGCTACATCTAAGGATTTTCTGGACAACTTGTTGTTGTTCCTCCAAATCGAAGTGGAGGGGGAACAGAAGGTTGAGTTAGCCAGGACGGGTTTTGGTCTGTCACAGTCTAGTCAGAGTGCACATAGCGGGTCAGGCAATCAAAGTAAGGTGGTGAAAGAGCCCAAGTACCTACTGCAGCTAGTCTATTAAATGAATCCAAACCTGGTGTTTTGGGGTGTGTTTTTTGTGATGGTAGTCATAGCCCTCAGGACTGCAAAATGGCTCAAGACATGTCTTTAGAGAAGAGACGTGAGAAGGTTTCGAGTGGTAGAGCCTGTTTTTCTTTTCTTCAAAGAAATCACACTGCAAATCGATGCAAACGAAGACCCAGATGTGTGATTTGCAAAAAGGGGCATTTCGTGTTGATGTGCGATAGGTTACCTAAGGATGAAGTCACCTCACCAAACCAAGGTCAACCTGTTTCTAAAGATGAGACACTTGCTGCAGTTGTTAATCGTTGTAGTGTTCTCATGCAGACCTTGGTTGTGACTGTCAGGGGTACCAATGGACAAAATCGTACAGCTCGATTGTTGATTGATTCTGCCTCTCATCGATCTTATTTGCTTGCAAGCACTGCAGTGGAAATGGGATATGATCCATGTCGACAGGAAGCTATTCAGCACTCTCTTTTTGGAGGAGCGACAACAGGAGTTGTGAATCACAACATTTATCGACTCTATCTGTCAAGGTTGGATCAGGATTACCACTGTAATTTTGAAGTATTGGAGCAGTCTAGGATCTGTGGACAAATTTCTCCTGTGATTGAAGGTCCGTGGATTCGGGAACTTGAAGCCCACAAAGTGAAGCTTAGTGACACTGGTTCAGCCACAGATATTGAGATTTTGGTAGGTGCTGATATTGCGGCCAAATTGTGGACTGGTAGGAGAATACCTCTAAGTTGTGGATTAGTAGCTATGGAAACTAAACTTGGATGGACGTTATCAGGAAAGGTACCAGATGTTCTGCACTCAAGTCTAGCTACAAGTCATGAGACACTTGCTACAGTGGTGACTAGCATGTTGAGCAAGGAAGCTACAATCACAGACTTGTGGTCTTTGGACACTCTAGGAATAACTAACCCATCGGAAAAGACGTCTAGAGCTGAAATTGAAGCTGCCACCCAACAACATTTTCGAAGTACAGTTTCAGTAGTTGAGAAGGGACGTTTTGAAGTGCACCTTCCATGGGTTGAGAACCATCCTGCACTACCTGACAATTACCAATTGTCATTGAAACGACTCCACGGCACAGTGAAAAAGTTGAAAGCGGAGGGTCACTATGAAGCATACCAAGGTCTATTGGATGAGTGGTTGAAGGACGAGGTGATAGAGGAGGTACCTTCGGACGAGCTTGATTTTCCTTGTCATTACCTACCTCACAGACATGTTGTGAAGCCCTACTCTACCACACCTGTTCGTCCAGTATTTGATGCTTCATCAAGAGAGAATCGTAACCCCAGTCTGAATATGTGCCTAGAGAAAGGCCCCAATTTGATAGAGAAGATTCCTACAGTATTAGCAAAGTTTCGCCTCAAAAGGTGGGAGTAGTTGGAGACATAAAGCGTGCTTTCCTGCAAATTGGTGTTTGTGAACGAGACAGGAATTTTTTGAGATTTTATGGCTTGATCAGAATGGTGTCCTGAAGCAGTATAGACACAGACGTGTGGTATTTGGTGTGTCACCCAGCCCATTTCTGTTGGAATCATGCATAAGTTATCACCTGGACAACACCATGGCTCTGTGTAGGGAGGGCAAGTTGGATTGGCCGATTTCGTTCCTGGAATTGCTTGCTAGCAGTTATTATGTTGACATTGCCTCGCCAGCCTTGATGATATGGACCAGGCTCTTCAGTTTGTGGATGTAGCTACCAAAGTAATGGCTGAAAGACAGTTCGAGCTCAGAGGATGGGAGCTTTCGGGAGAAGTGGATTCTTCTACCCATACAAACGTCTTGGGCATCCTATGGCATAAAGCTGAAGACATATTGTCTATAAATTTTGACAGTTTGAAGTCTCTCAACCCAGAAAAGGTCACAAAAAAGGTTATGTTGAGCGCAGCTCATCGGATTTTTGATCCCATTGGCTTATTTTGTGGAGTTGCCTTGATCCCAAAATTATTAGTGCAGAAAACATGGGAATTGGGACTCACCTGGGAACAAGAGGTTTCTGAGGACCTCAAGAAGGAATTTCTGGATTGGTTTCAAGAAGTACCACAACTTGCTCAAGTCCAAGTACCTCGTTGGATATCCATCAGCAATGCTTCTAACAAGAATTGGACACTTCACGTGTTTTCCGATGCATGCCAAACCTCCTATTCAGCTGTGATTTTTCTACGTGTGGAACATGAGGGGAGAGTAAGTGTCCAGCTGGTAGCAGCTAAAGCTAGAGTAGCTCCTACAGCCAAGTCCAGTAAGGGAATGACCATTCCAAGGCTAGAGTTACTGGCTGCCTCAATTGGATCTCGCCTCTACTCCTCTGTTGTGAAGGACTACGATTTGTCGGATGTGAGAACAATTTTCTGGACAGATGCCACAACAGTTCTGGCTTGGATTCAACGAAGTGAACCGTGGGACATTTTTGTGATGAACAGGATTAAAGAAATCCGGGAACTGACGAATGGATGTGAGTGGCAACATGTGCCTGGCTCACAGAATCCCGCTGATTTACCTTCGCGGGGTTGTTCTCCCAAAAAATTCATGCTGTCTCGTTGGTGGGAGGGCCCTTCGTGGTTACATGCCCCAGAGAGTTCATGGCCTCGAAGTAAGGTGATTTTGACGAGGATGAAATTAATACTGAGAAGAAAAAAGTCAATTGTTTCTTCCATGGTTAGCTCTCCTGTGGAAGAAAAGTGGTACTACAGGCGATTTTCGCACTACAAGATGATAGTACGCACTGTGGGTTGGATCTACCGTTATAGGAAGAACGCGAAAATAAAAAAGGACCATCTTGTTTACCCAAGACCTTACTGCTGAGGAGTATGCCATGGCGGAATATAAGGTACTTTCTATGGTTCAGGAAGAGTCTCTAAAAGGAGTTTTTGATTCAAAACTTGCAAGCCCTTCTACCGTTTGTAGATGAGCATAATTTGATCAGGATAATTGACGAAGATTTCGTATAAATCGGATGGTAATGATTTTCGTCACCCCATCGTATTGTCACCTGATCACCCTGTGGTTCAACGTTTGATCATGGACATTCATTTCGAGAAACTGTCATGCTGGAGGTCCACATGTTGATTGTCCATACTGCGGCAACAGTTTTGGTTACTGGGTGGACGAAGAGCGATAAGAAGTATAATAAATGCATGTGTTCGTTGCAAGAGGTATACAGCAAAACGAATGGAAAGCAAGCCTATACCCCTTCCAGAGCCTCGAGTGCGCAATGCTAAAATTTTTGAGATCTGTGGTGTGGATTTTGGCAGGGCCTTTGTACCTGAAAACAGTGAATGGTTCCCCGAGAAAAGGCTACATTTGTCTCTTTACCTGCGCAGTGTACCGTGCCGTTCACTTGGAGTTGCTATCATCCCAATCTACGGATAGTTTCATTCAAGGATTTAGAAGGTTCATGAGTCGAAGAGGACGTCCTTCTACAATGTACAGTGACCGTGGTTCGAATTTTATGGGACTGGAAAACGCCATGATGCAGCTGGATTGGGAAGAGAATATCTCGATATAGCTCAGTTCGGAAAATAGACTGGCGATTCAATCCACCTTCTTCACCCTGGTGGGGAGGATGGTGGGGAGAGGCTAATTGGTGTCCTAAAAGTATTGTTGCGAAGAGTATTGGGTCGAGCTTTCACTGAATTATGAAGAGATGCAGACCATCCTGTGTGACTGTGAAGCAGTTATAAATTCACGCCCAATTACCTACTTGTCTGAAGACCCAGAAGACCTGACTCCTCTTTCACCGAGTATGTTTCTACAAGATGTAGAAGAGGTAGGAGTACTTGACCTGGATCTAATTTCAGCAAAGGACCTAAGAAAACGTCATCAGTATAGACAGAAGCTTGCTAAAACTCTCCGAGAAAGATTCCGAGATGAATATCTTGGGCAGCTTAAATTGACCTCATCCAAACAAACTGTCAGAGAAGTTCTGCCTGGAGAAATAGTTTTTGATTGGTGATGACAAAATTGCGCGCTTAGATTGGCCCCTTGGACGAGTCACTGACGTCATAAAGGGCTCAGATGGTAATGCCAGAGTAGTTGAGTTGAAGACAGCTGCTGGAGGACTGACTCGCCCTATCCAAAGACTATTCCCGCTGGAATTACATCTCCAACTGGATCAAAATGATCAAGTTACTCCTCATATTCGTCAAATATTGAGTAAAAGGATGCAAATCTGGTTCCACAACCCCCTGACTCAGATGAAAATGATCAAGAGTCTGATGTCACCCCTACTCAAGACTGTGATGTAACTTCAGAGACTGAAGAAGATGTGATACCTGACAGACTTTTGAAAACTCGTCGAGGAAGACTGATTCAAAAACCTCGAAAGTTGGATTTATGAGAATTTATATATTTTTGAATTTATAATGTTTGTTCAAGTTTGAAAGTCTGATTATGTTAATTAGAATTAAGTCAAATTCAATGGCATGTTTAATAACTGAATGAATATTGTTTTACTAGGTGATTCTATGCAAATATTTTATCAAGCATGTAAGTTAGAGTGCAAATTATAATACGAGCGGTATAGTTCCCTGTTGAATTTCTGTAAGATTTGATCTTGAAGGTTTGATGAGATTTAATTAATTTTAAAGTTTACCTATTGATTGTTTTGATCAAATTTTGATTTTTATTTGCTCTCATGTGGATTTAATTGTTTCAAAATTTCATTGTTTGAAGTCAAATTTCACTGTTTAGTTCGTTTCAATTTGACTTGGTGGGAGTATGTGACATTTTGAAAGCACCTAACTTTATTTTTGTTGAAGCGTAAGGGTTTCTGTGTGCGTGTGTTGGCACACCTGTTTTAGAGTTCAAGTTTTACCTCCGTGATTTAATGTTCGATAATTTTACTACCCCTTTTAAAGTTTTTTAGTAGTAAATTAGTCTCGCGAACTATTGTAAAGTTACCAGGAAAACCCTAATAAATTTATACGTCGGGTATTCGTGTGGTTTTATTGTTTTCCCGACAGGTGCAAACCGAGTTGGCTTGGGAATCACTCAGAGCAACCGGGGATGTCCCAATCGAGATTAATCGAGCAATATTTGAATAAGGTCGTAAATTCTGTGCACTTACTTCTTTGAATTTCCATGGCTGAGTGAGCGACCATGGAGGCCCGGCTGTGACCCTGCGGCCCCTCGGGGAATTTTCAAAGGTGGGAGGAAGTCGGGGCTGATTGAAAGGAGCCCATAATTTATCGTTAGGAAGGAGTTCAGTCGAGTTCAATTGCTTTCATGAACATCTGAGATCGTTTGAAAGGGGCATAACGTGTCGTGGAAGGCATTAGGGATCTATGAGAGGTCACCACATCGTGTAGTATGTGAGACTGGAGTACGCAGGTACGCAAACAACGCTGAAAACGTCTGCCAAGTTGGGTGGGCTGTACAGCTATATATAGCTATATACATATAAGCTTATGGGTCATTTTCCTGGAAAGGTACAATCGGTATCCCAAGATTTCAGAAAACTTAAAGTCCGACTCAAGTTCTGCCAAAAATCAGGGATTAACCTCATACCATACTGATTGAATTTCGACGAAAGAACACACAGTGTGACACTTAATTAATTAAAAATTAAAGAAGAAAACCTATCGAAAGAAACCTATTGGCGTGGTTTCCAAGTAAAGGAGAATACTCGGAACCCCATCTCCATGAGGAGCGAGAACTGGGAGTTATTCCAAAAATTGAACCAGGGCGGGACGCAGGTGTTGAAAAGGGTTAAACCAACGTGGAACACGGTTTTTCTGATAGCAACCTTGAAACCTCCGAAAGTAACCAAGTAATCTCAATTTATCGGTTTTTAGAGCCAAAACTTGGTACCAGGGGATTTTTACGGTTGCTGAATACAGTTTTGAGGTCGAAAAATGTAAAGTTTTTAAATTGCAACGGAAAATTCAAATTAAATCGTTAAAAACTTGAAAAAAGTCTTTCATATGTCCAAAAGGTCTTTTATCTGCCACCATCACCGGCAGATGAAAGACACAAGTTCCTGGGTGGCACTTAGGTTTTTCAGCTTTTCCCGCATTCCGGAGCTGTTCTGCTGAAGTGTAACCATGTCGCTGGAACCAGCTCGGTAGAAACAAGAACTAGAGACCAAAAGAAAAAATAATTTCGATTTCTTACCGTTTCACAGAGGGCAGATGAAAGACAGACGGTGACTGTGACACCACCGTTTTTGCAACTGAAACCACTTGTGCACGCCTCCACATAGAAGAAATACGATTCCCGTCGCTTTCTTTGATAACCTAACGACTAACCTCACCTTTTACAGTGGTAGTAAAACCGCGGGAAACGATAAAAAGCCGCCAAAATACGAAAACCACAAAAAAGGCAGATTAAAGACAGAAACCTCCGGACAAGCACATTTTATCCTCCTGCTCGCTTTATTTGCTTCTGAAAAAATCTGCAAACCCATTTTTAGGACGTCCCACAGTAAGACTTGGGCGTCCTTATGCGATCGATCTGGGGTGAAGTTGGACAACACTCAACAGAAAAAAAAAATAACCACACAGTAATCCGTTTTAGACCATTCTGAATCCAAATCCGCGAAAAAAACCATAGGTGTATGTCTGTGTGTGTGTGTGTGTGTGTGTATGTGTGTGTGTGTGTGTGTGTGTGTGTGACAAAATCTTGTGTCGTCTGCACAGCCCTTAGTTCTCAACCGATTTTCCTGGTTCTTTTTTTGTTCGACGCGGAAAACTATCTAGTTGTGCACTACGTCGCCGGAATTTCGAATTTTGCCTTTTAAGGGGGGGAAAGGGGGGGTTAATGCTCAAAAAACGTGCGTTTATGGGCATAATCTTGTGTCGTCTGCCCAGGCCTTAGTTCTCAACCGATTTTCGTGGTTCATTTCTTCTTCGACGCGAAAAACTATCTAGATGTGCACTACGGCGTCGGAATTTTGAATTTTGCTTTTTAAGGGGGGAAAGGGGGGTTAATGCTTAAAAAACGTGCGTTTGCGGGGGTAATCTTGTAAAATCTGCCCAGGCCTCAATTTCCAACCGATTTGCGTGTTTCGTTTTTTGTTTGACTCAAATAACTTCCGAGTAGTACAAGATTTTACCAGAGTACCAAAATTTGCAAGGGGAGGGGATGGGTGGGGGTATAATATTCACAAAATATCCGATTTTTCAATATTTCGGTTCCTTTACTGCTTACTAATTGTACCCAACCTTTGAAATTGAGGAAAAATTCTCATTATACCTCCGGATTTTCATGAATTATTCTCTGTGCCACCATGGAACTAATAGTGGTGCCACCATGGTGCCAGGGCACCATAAACCGCAAATTTCGTGGGTTTTTTTTTTTTGTGTTTCACCTTGAATACGGACGTTAACCTCGACGGACTGCCTATTAAAACTAATAGATGAAACTTCAATGTTAAGACGTATTTCCGCTTTGGTGCCAGACTGGCACCATTGGTGAGTGGAAGGGGGGGGGGGGGGGGAGGTGAACTCGAATTCGCATGTTGGGTATCGTAGATCATGGATTTTAAAATGCTCTTCAGATTTGAGGCTCCCATGCCGCTAGAAATGTTTTAGTCGATAATGGTGAGGGGGGGAGGGGGTCACTATTTCTCATCTAAAATAATAAATAAATTACATCGAGTGAAACAGTTTTATCGCTTACCAGCTGGTTAAACTTATCTAATGCTTATCCAATGGGACGTCCCCTGGAATGCATGCATTACTAAACAATATGTTTTTTTCATGTCCAGGTATATGCAATAGAGAATCACTACAAATTCAGGCCGCTGCTTTCATAGATGATTCACAGTGTTCAAGCAAAGTTGACTACCTAGGGGTCCGGACATGGCAGATTACTGGACATTTAGCAGTTTAAACTTTAATTTCTATATTTAAGCGTGAATAAGTGCATATTTTATTGATTACCCGAAGTAGAACAAAGTTGATAGTTAATGGAGATTTTTTTTAAACGCCTAAATCATAAATGGGCATTCGGAATCTTCTCTGGACAACGATTGGCCCTTTCTGGGAAAATTACCCTTATACCTCACATAGAATAGGTAGGTAATATGGACGCAATGCACTACTTAATGTGAAATTTATTGCTTCCGAGGCTACCAAAGTAACGGAAGCTTTGTTATCACTTTTCCAGATTGAAAAAAAAATTCTCCAGTCAAAACTCCCTCTCGCGTTTTACGTATCAAACCTTCCTGAACAATTTTGGTTCCGTGTCTGTGTGTCTGTATTATATAAGTAGCTGTATATAAAAACGCAGTTTTTGGTGTAGAGGTACATCTGTATTATACAGGGTGTCACCCTAACTCGAGGACCAAACTTCAAGGATCGATTCTACAACTAATTTGCAAACTTTTTTGTCTCCTGAAATTTTTTTTTTAAACGCTCTAAAATTATACTTTTTCCCCTTTTAAGATTTTTTTCGTGTTTTCGACCTTGAGCCATTAAAACGGCTATAACTCCCTCAATTTACTGGATAAACTCAAATATGAGTATACCGTTGGAAAGAGCGTTAAATTTCCTATCAGTTCATTAGGACACAAAAGCTTTTTAAGCCTTTGGTATAAGTGAATAAATTGGTCAAAGTCAGAAATTTAAAACTTTCTCGAAAATCACCATTTTTCAGGCTGACTCATCTTATGTAATAAACAGCCGTATCGGCGGGCACTCAACGGAAAAAACTTGCCCAGAATCTCAGCTTTCCAACGGTCTATCAATTTTTCTTTTTAACATTCAAATTAGAAGAGTAAATGAAGTTTGAATGCCCGAAAACGTGTGTTTTACAAGCAAATCCAGTGTTTTAAGCGGTTTCTGGTCCCCCTCGACCTCAAGATGGCTTGACGATTTTTGTATCATTTCCTATGTAATTTTCTACGCTGAATCAAATAGTGATACTTCCGAATGGTTCCGACTGCTAGAAAGTGGATTTTTCGAAGAAAACCTTCGTTTTTCGTACTTAAAATACGCATTATTCTTAAATGTGGTAGTGAGCATGAAGTAACACCTTTGAACTCAACAAAAACTTCAATTCAATTCAAGAAATTCGGTGTTTTTATTGAGTTAAAAGGTGTTACTTCATGCTCACTACCACATTTAAGAATAATGCGTATTTTATGTACGAAAAACGAAGGTTTTCTTCGAAAAATCCACTTTCTAGCAGTCGGAACCATTCGGAAGTATCACTATTTGATTCAGCGTAGAAAATTACATAGGAAATGATACCAAAATCGTCAAGCCATCTTGAGGTCGAGGGGGACCAGAAACCGCTTAAAACACTGGATTTGCTTGTAAAACACACGTTTTCGGGCATTCAAACTTCATTTACTCTTCTAATTTGAATGTTAAAAAGAAAAATTGATAAACCGTTGGAAAGCTGAGATTCTGGGCAAGTTTTTTCCGTTGAGTGCCCGCCGATACGGCTGTTTATTACATAAGATGAGTCAGCCTGAAAAATGGTGATTTTCGAGAAAGTTTTAAATTTCTGACTTTGACTAATTTATTCACTTATACGAAAGGCTTAAAAAGCTTTTGTGTCCTGATGAACTGATAGGAAATTTAACGCTCTTTCCAACGGTATACTCATATTTGAGTTTATCCAGTAAATTGAGGGAGTTATGGCCGTTTTAATGGCTCAAGGTCGAAAACACGAACAAAATCTTGAAAGTAAAAAAAGTATAAATTTTAAAGCGTTTAAAAAAAAAATGTCAAGAGACAAAAAAGTTTGCAAATTAGTTGTAGAATCGATCCTTGAAGTTTGGTCCTCGAGTTAGGGTGACACCCTGTATAGTACAGATATACCTCTACACCAGTGGTCCGCAACCGGGGTGCCGCAAGATTTTGAGATCGGAATAACGGAATGGGTTTGCCCGTTTCATTGATGGAGATGAAATTATCAGCCAGTTTTTCTGTTTGAACGAAATGAAAACGACAACCACGGGAAAATATATTTTCGAGACCATCGATTCATTTTTTGCTACCAACGATATACCGTGGAGTAACTGTGTTGGTACATGCACAGATGGAGCTCCAAGTATGATCGGCTCTATCAAGGGATTCGTAACCTTGGCAAAATCAAAAAACCCCAACATGGTTACAACTCACTGTTTTATTCATAGGGAAGCCCTCATGACAAAAACCTCGGGAATTCGAAGTTGTTTCGAGCGATGCAGTCAAAATTGTGAACTACATGAAAGCAAAACCACTGAAAAATTGGATTTTCAAACAGATTTGTGAATCTATGGGCGCAGAGTTCACAGGGTTGTTGTTCCAAACTGAGGTAAGATGGTTATCGAGATGAAAGGTAATCACACGTCTTTATGAGCTCAAAGAAGAAGTTCTGCTCTTTCTCATGCGAGAAAATCATGACGATTTTTGTGCTCTCTTGACAGACGACGACTGGAGGACGAGACTAACCTACCTGGCTGACATTTTTCAGCACCTCAACACTGTCAATTCTGGTCTACAAGGTCCTTCTGACAGTATTCTATCGTCCACAGACAAACTTTCTGCGTTTGGAGAGAAAATCGGTATATGGCTGAACAATTTGGAACAAGGGCACACTGATATGTTTCCACTGTTTTTTGGTGAGGAAAACTCGAACCCTCCTATTTTACAGGGCATTGCAAGCCACCTAATGAACTTGAAACTGGCTCTTGACAAATACTTCCCGGACCTGGACATCAAAAAGCATGACTGGATTCGAAATCCGTTTTCCACCATGGTGCAAGTAGAAGGCATGCCTCTTCAAACCGAATTTATTGATTTGAGAAACGACCGAACTCTACAACTCAAGTTCAATGACGTCCCACTGAACACCTTTTGGATTGACGTTGCAGCAGAATATCCTCAGCTGTCGAAGAAAGCAATTGACATCCTTCTCCAGTTCTCAACTTCGTGGATGTGCGAACATGGATTTTCGACACTTGCGACCATGAAAACGAAAAACGCTGCAAATTATTACACAATGGTTTATTTTTTTTTCTATATAGATGACTCGTCTGCAAAGCCACCAACCATCCAACATGAAGAAAAATATCGATCGCATTTCGGTCAGCTTTAACTTGAACGGAGATTAGGCCTCTTTTGCGATTCACACTCGTGTTTCTGATTTATCGTACGTCCAAACTTTAAATTCTCGTAGTGAGCGAACGGTTTGTCCTACTGAGCTCCGGGTGGTCTCAAAAAATTCTATAGAATCTTAAATTGAAGGAAAAACAATACCTTTATGTCGAAATTTTTGAGTTAGGGCGTTTTGAAAATTTCAAAATTGATTTTGGAACCCTTAGAAGTGACCTACATCAACCAAAATCTTCGGGGCACAACTAGACCCCAAATGGAGCCTACATACCAAATTTCATCAAAATCGGTCAATGCTTAGTGGCAAAAGTGCCGCGTACGGCGGACGGACGGCCAAATTTTTATTCGATTTTTGGATTCTACGTACCTTGAAACGTAAACCATCAAATTTTGAGGGTGTTAAAATTTTTTTTTTCTTGGTCGATTCCAAAGGTTTATTATTGAAAATAATAAACCAAAAACGGCAAAGAATGTTGGAAAGCACATTAGAGGACGACATGAGGGTTTGCCTTTCCCAACTGCCTCCTAGAATCCCAGAAATTTGCCGAAAACATCAGGGACAAATTTCACATTGATTTGAGTTACCTACCACTATAAAAAAGAATTAACATTTTACTTACCTACCTACCTATTAATTATTAATTAAAGTTTTTGTGCTCTTTACTGAAAACTTGTTTCTATTCCGAAATTATTACACTGCGAAATTTTGTGTATGTATGGTGGGGTGCCACAGGGTGAGGCCGTCACGAAAAGGGGTGCCGTGACTCAAAAAAGGTTGCGGACCATTGCTCTACACCAAAACTGAGCAAAGATCTTTTCGACGGCATAATTTGTTTTAATTTTACTCCGCTAATTAAGGGTAAAAAATACATTTGAATGTGGAAAAATGTTGTTCCGTTCATGGAAATCGAGGTTTTCTGGTTCTTTGGGCCTCGGGCAGATTCGAGTAATTAGGGATGGAATTCTACGTCATTTTCAACGCTATTCGAATGATTCCATCACCGTTGCTATATGAGAGCTCAGTATTGAATTTTGGTGGGTCTGAATCTTTTATATTTACTTGGTAAATCATAAATATTATTTACTTTCTCTAAAAAATCATTATTCCTCTGTATTTTTTATTCGACATCTACACGCTATTCTCTATAAGATATCTCTTTTTCTATGCAATCGAGAAAGTTGAGAGAATTGAAAATTGAATTTGTGCATAAATACCAAGTAAATTTAAAAAAAGATTCGGACCCACCAAAATTCAATTCTATCCCTAATTCCTCGAACCTGCTCGAGGCCCAAAGAACCAGAAAACCTCATTTCCATGAGCGAAACCACATTTTTCCACATTCAAATTATTTTTTACCCCTAATTACCGGAGTAAAATTAAAACAAATTATACCGTCGGAAAGCTGAGATCTTTGCGCAGTTTTTGGTGTAGAGGTACGTGAAAACCCATGTGGAAGTAAAACCTTAACAATGAAAAGAAAGAAAAAAAAATCGTCGTCCCATGACACACCGAACTGTATACCTGTAAAAAGTAGGAAATTTGGACAATTTGACAAAAATGACTTCACGAGTTAATTTTTCACCCATTACGACCTTACAAAAATTGTTGTGTAATGTTAGGTAATGATGATATGATATTTGATACAATGCAGATATTATCCAAGTATGCAAAACAGAAGCCTAACCCTGAAAGAATCGAATTTACAAATCTCTGAAAAGTTGCTGGAGCATTTTTAAGACCAAATGGCATGAAATTATACTCGAATAGGCCGAAAGGGGTGATTATTGCAGATTTTTGTTTGTCTTCTTCCGCCATGGGGATTTGATGGTACGCAGAAAGAAGATCAATTTTTGAAAAGATTGTTTTTCCTTCTAGAATTTGATTTACATCACCAATATGGGGAAGAGGATACCGGTCCACTATGGTGCGATCGTTCAAACGGCGATAGTCACCACAGCATCTCCAAGTACCATTTTTCTTTTTCACCATATGTAATGGACTTGCCCATTCTGATTTTGATGGTCTGATGATGTTGTTATCTAACATAAATTGAAATTCCTGCTTAGCCTGTTTCAAGCGTTCTGGATCCAACCGACGAGCTTTTCCAAATACAGGTGGTCCACTTGTAGTTGATATGAAATGCTTTACGTCGTGGCGTATGTCAGTTGGAACTAGTGAAGGTTTGGTCAGATCAGGAAAATGTTTGAGAATATCAGCAAATTTGTGGTTAGATTGAATTGTACTGATGTCTTCATTGGTGGTGATTTCAGTTATTGATGTTGAAATGCTCAATTTTGTTTTGTTATCTATCAATCGTTTGTTCTTGAGATCAATTAGAAGATCGAAATGTTGAAGGAAGTCCGCTCCTAAAATAACCGCGCCTTTAGTGGTTTTTGCAATAATAAAAGGCCATTCAAATTTTCGTTTCAACCCTAGGTCCAAGTCCATAATTTTGATACCAAATGTTGGGATTTCTGTGCCATTAGCAGCAAAGAGTTTGTATTTTTCTAAGCTGTCGCTTTTGATGTTACTCTTGGCTGGTAGGATGGAAACGTCCGCACCACTATCAACCAAGAACCTTATGCCAGATCGCTGGTCTTTTAAAAAGAGTCTTTGGCTGCTTGAAATTTCGAGGACAGCATTCAGTGCAGCTACTGGTGCTGTCTGTCTCCGTTTCCCTTACTGTTCCATTGGCAAGTGGAAACGTTGCATTTCTCTGGTTTACAGTTTGCTCCAAACCTGAAATGGTAGTAGCAAAACTTTCCCTGTGGATTAAAACGAGGTCTACTTCTACTCCTAGTGCGACTTCGAGCAGAATTGTGACTAGAGCTGTATGATCTGGATCTAGAATTAGAGCGTTGATTTTTCAGTTCACTTATTTCTCGTTGAATTTCTTGGATTGCGTGTGTTAAGGCTTCTAAGTTGTTAATTGCTTGATCTGTACCAATGTTAGATTGTTTTGTTGAATATTGGTGAGTGGAACTTGTACCTACTTCATCTACTCTTCTAGCGCTACAAACTCGATCAGCTAGTTCAGCTAGCTTGTCAAGGCTGCCTTCAGCAATTACCAGGATGCTTCTGACATCTTCAGGTAGTTTTTCAAGCCAGAGAGTTTGAAAAACTTTGTCGGAAAAATCAGCAGTAAGTACCAGCCAAGGCACGCATTTTCCGAAGAAGTTGACTAGGTCTCAAGCTACCTAGTTCCAAACCACTTGTGATTTTTTTAATTTTTGATTCTTCACTTTCCTTGAAAATTCCTATTAGTCTGACCTTCGCCTGCGTATATTTGTCGTGACATGTTGAAGTTACCAAATCGTAAATATTTTCAACGTAATTTTATTCCAGTTGTGCCAAAATGTAGTCGAATTTCTTGCTTTCCGATGTAATTTTTCTTAATTTGAATATGGCCTCTACTTGGCAAAACCAGATATCCGGTTTTTGCGGCCAGAATGGTGGTAACTTAATATTTACCTGACACGATTCTGAACTTTCCTCCTGGGCCGGAAACGGATCCGGTGGAACAGAAGTAGCCATCTAGGTGTATCGTACCTATTACAAATTTGGGGTCACCAGATGTTAGGTGTATCTGATTCAGAATCCTAACGGAATTATGTACGATACTTAAATGACTGAGAAAGAATTATTTGGTAGAAATAAGTGTACGCAAGCGCATCCGAGAGAAGAATGAAAATTATATTTTTGGTATCTAACGTATTTAGTTTCTTAACAACTCGCAACTCATAACATAAACAAAATCATAACTTGTAGTTAGTCCCTACATGTAACCACTAGAAAGATGGTAAATTTAACGCCCTATCCAACGGTGTAATTAGATTTTAAATTGCTGGTCAATTGAGAAGTTATGGTCATTTTTATGGCTTAAGGTCGAAAACACGAAAAAAATCTTAAAATTAAAATAACTCGGAAATTGAGCGTCTAACGAAAAATTGCTAAGAGCTTAACATGGGACACCCTGTATAAGTAATACCATTACCCAGATTTCCATGAAAATTCGCTAAATTCGCTGCATGAATAGACTTCCATCTCATTTTTTCCCGATTGAGGTACCTACTAATTCAGCCTTCAGGTGTTGCTGCTCGTTACTAGGGTAGGCCAATAACTGGTCCCTTTACTCTCGCCTAAACATGCGCCAGTACTCGACGTTTTTCTCGTTTCGCGAAGCTCGCATCAATTGTCCCGCTCGCCTCCTCGGGATGATCTCTGTCGTAGATGGCGGCTGTCCGTTGTAGTAGTTTGGTGTGTGCTCCCGACTGTCCCTTGGAAGCCGTCCCAGGATGTCTATTGAACGGTCTCATTGTCCCTCTCTTGTGAGTCCCCATTGTCGACCACAATTCACTCACAAAGAGGCTCTGCCCGGTCAGCTCGTTCCCTTACATAGTAGCACCGCCCGTTCGCACTCAATCCCGTTCGTGCTTCTATAGTTTTTCGCTTCCGAGTCAAACGAAGAACTGCCGATGAATTTCGGAAGGTTAAAATTTGTTATAATTTTGGTTTATTATTTTCAATGATAAGCCTTTGGAATCGAGCAAGAAAAAAATGTTAACCCCCCCCTCAAAATTTAATGTTTTACGTTTCAAGGTACGTAGAATCAGAAAATCGAATAAAAAATTTTCCGTCCGTCCGCCGTACGCGATATTTAGTCCGCCGTATTTAGATGGTTTCCCTCATAGATAGTACCTTTTAAAGTTAAAAATGGTTTAAAAATAAATTTTATTGCCCTTAGGTTTGTTCCAGCGCAAAAAGTTCATGAACTCAAGTTCATGAACCCGCTGGGTGTGAGAACCCGAAAAAGTTGAAGAGTTCATGAACTTTTTAGGTTCAGGAACCTGTGCGCTGGAACGTTTTTAGCAGTTAACATGAAATTCGGCAGGGAGTGCGGAACTCGGCTTTCAACAAAACTTGAATAACCTCCTCATCTCATCTTTAGCGGGATTTTTCAAGTTTAAGATTGAACTTCACAATTTTTAACAAACAATGTCAATGTCTCCAAGCTATTTTGTTTCAACCCCTTGTTTTTTCAAGTTTTCTCAATATAAAGATTTTTTTCGTGTTTACTGACTTACGTCAGTAAAACTGTTGTAACTCCTGATATTTACCAAGTAAACTCAAATTTGAGGATGTTGTTAAAAAGAGCGTTAAATTTCCAAGCTAACAAGTGAGAAACCAAAATTTTTTAGCAATAAAACATGTTAAAAAAATCAAGTCAAAAAGCAAACTTCAAAGTTTTTACTCTGAATCCCTGCCTATTTTGATGGGCGCTCATCGAAAAACATGCTCAAATTGTCAGTTTTCCAATGGTCTATCAATTTTTCTTTCTAAAATTCATATTGGAAGAGTAGGTACCTACCTAAATCAAGTTTTAGTGCCAAAAAAACGTGTTCACTAAAAAATCGAGTGTTATACGTGGTTTATCAAGGTCACCCTCGATCTCAAGATGAACTGACAAGTTTTTGGTATCATTAACTTCCTATGCATAGGAATTACATGTAATTTCATGCTGAATCCAATGGTGATACTTCCTGACTGCAAGATAGTGGTAATTTCGATGAAATCCTTCATTTTTCGTTCAAAAAATACGCATTACTCGTAGATAAGGTACTGAGCATAAAGTAACACCTTTCTACTCAATAACAACATCATCTTATTTGTGTTACGTTAAAATTCAATCTTATGGGACTCAAACAACATTGTTTCAGTAGAAAAAAATTGCAGAGTTCATACCTGGAGTTCGGAGGTTCATTTCACTGATCAGCTTCCACTATTTCTTCAGAAATTCACTTTCTAGCAGTCAGAATTATTTGAAAATATCGCCATTGAGTTCAGCGTGAAAAATTACTGAAGAAATGATACCAAAATCGTGAAGTCATCTTGAGATCGACGGGTGACCGGACTCTGCGTAAAATGTTCTATTTTCTTGTGAAAATCTTAATTTTCTCGAAAAAGCTTTCAATTCAAACGCAGCAACCCACTATGGTAGTCAAATCAACTTTTGTCCATGTCACACGAGTAATCAATCACCCCATTTTACGGTAAATAGTTTGCAGAAGAGAGGGATGATGTGAACTTCCTTGACACACTATCCAAATAAATAGACAAAGCTCACTGCAGTGATAATGGAATAATCGTGTATTTGTGAAAACATATTGTTTAGTAATGCATGCATTCCAGGGGACGTCCCATTGGATAAGCATTAGATCAGTTTAACCAGTTGTTATGCGATAAGACTGTTTCTCTCGATGTAATTTATTTATTACTTTAGGGAAGAAATAGTGACACACCCCCCCCCCCCCCCCCACCATTATAAACCATAACACTTCTAGCGGCGTGGGAGCCTCGAATCTGAGGAGCATTTTAAAATCCATGATCTACGACACCCAACATGCGAATTCGAGTTCACCCCCCCCCCCCTCCCCCACCGATGGTGCCAGTCTGGCACCAAAGCGGAAATACGTCGTAACATTGAACTTTCATCTATTAGGTTTAGTAGGCAGTCCGTCGAATGTCACATCAGTATTCAAGGTGAAACACCAAAAAAACCAAGAAATATGAGGTTTATGGTGCCCTGGCACCATGGTGGCACCACTTTTATTTCCATGGTGGTACAGAAAGTAATTCATGCAAATCCTAAGGTATAATGAGAATTTTTCCTCAATTTCAAAGCTTGGATACAATTAGTAAGCAGTAAAGGAACCGAAATATTGAAAAATTGGATATTTTGTGAATATTATCGCCCCACCCATCCCCTCCTCTTGCAAATTTTGGTACTCTGGTGAAATCATGTACAACTCGGAAGTTATTTTAGTCAAACAAAATAAGAAACACACAAATCGGTTGGAAATTGAGGCCTGGGCAGAATTTATAAGATTATGCCCGCAAACGTACGTTTTTTAAGCATTAACCCCCCCTCTCCCCCCTTAAAAGGCAAAATTCGAAATTCCGGCGCCGTAGTGCACAACTAGATAGTTTTCCGCGTCGAACAAAAAAGAACCAGGAAAATCGGTTGAGAACTAAGGCCTGGGCAGAGTACACAAGATTTTGTTACACACACACACACACACAGACATACACCTATGGTTTTTTTTTCGCGGATTTGGATTCAGAATGTTCTAAAACGGATTACTGTGTGGTTATTTTTTTTTCTGTTGAGTGTTGTCCTCCTTCACCCCAGATCGATCGCATAAGGACGCCCAAGTCTTACTGTGGGACGTCCTAAAAAGAAAGAGTCGATCGAAAATGGCTTCTGTTAGAACATAAGTAATCTCCAAAAATTTACACTTCATTCGAAAAACACTTCATTCCTAGAGACAACTTGCTCTTCGAGAAAGAGGGGCTCTGCACAACAAAAAGAAAGTTTGAGAATGGAGTCAAGTGATTAGCGTCTAGTAATCTAGTTAATTCTAGTAATCTAGTAATCTAGTAATCTAGTTAGTTTTGATGTCGAAAATAGCTGAAAACTGGTTGTATTATTGTTACTTTTTGGTTTATTATTTTCAATAATAAGCCTTTGGAACTGAGCAAGAAAAAAAAAGCTTTTGGTTGATGTCAGTCACTTCTAAGGGGTGAAAATCAAGGGTTGAAATTTTCAAGAGTGCCCTAGCTAGAAAACTCTCGAAATAAAGGTACCTATTGTTTTTTCTCAAATTTTAAATAGTATTGAATTTTTAAAATTTTTTGAGACCACCCGGAGCTCTGCAGGACAAACCGTTCGCTCCCTAAGAGTACTAAGAGTACTCACTAACTACTAAGAGTGAATCACAAAAGAGGTCTAATCTCCATTGAATTTTAAGCTCAAAAAATCTCAGCTTTTCGACGGTCTAGTCACATCACAGGAATATGTGTACCACTTTTAAAATAAAAATGATTAAACCGTTGGAAAGCTCACATTTTGGAGCATCTTTTAGGCCTATAAGCAAAAATTCACGTTTTGGATTACAAAACCTATGAGCGTTTGAAAAAAGTTAAGATTTCCAAGATTTGAACAATTATTCGTTTCAAGCCCAATTTTCACCCGTTTTTCAGATTACAAAAAAAAGTCTGCCAAGTGGGTGTGGCACATAGCTTCCTCGTATCCATAACCCGATTATATAGATGATCAGATGCATAGTTGTTAATCTCAAAACACCAATCTCTAAGTACCTTCCACTACCCTCATAGGGGACCATCTACACGCTAATCTGGACAATCCTAGAAAATTTCATCAAATTCGGATGAAAAATTAAGTGAGTAGATGTATGTGATTGGATCAAAAAAATACTTGGCCTCGGCTGGGATTCGAACCCGCGACCCCTGGGGGACAGTTGAAGTTACGGCTGTCACAAGGAATTCACGTTTGCGCATCCGCAGTCGCTTCTATCAGTCCGGGGATGATGATTTTCATAGGGGACGGTCTACACACCAACCCGCACAATCCCTGAAAATTTCATAGAAATCGGACAATAACTTCGTATAGTTATGCGCGTTACAAGGAATTCATGACAGACACACAGACAGACAGACACACCGACAGACAGACACACAGACAGACAGACAGACACGGAACCAAAATTGTTCAAAAAGGTCTAAAACGCAAAACGCAAGTGGAAATTTTGATTTTGGAGAACTTTTTTTTTCGTCCTTGAAAAGTGAAAACAAAGCTTCCGCTACCTTGGTAGACTCGGAAGCAAAAAAACCAAGTGGGTGTGGCAGGTAGCTTCCTCGTATCCATAACCCGATTATATAGATGATTCGATGCATAGTAGTTAATCTCAAAACATCAATTTCTAAGTACCTTCCACTACCCTCATAGGGGACCATCTACACGCTAATCTGGACAATCCTGAGAAATTTCGTCGAAACCGGATGGAAAATGTAGAAGTTATGGCTGTTATAAGGAATTAACGTTTGCCCATGCTCAGCAACTAATATTAGTCTGGAGGAGATGATTTTCATAGGGGACCATTTACATGCCAATCTGAACAATCCTAGAAAATTTCATCAAATTCGGATGAACAATGTAGGTGTTATGGCTGTTATAAGGAATTAACGTTTGCGCATGCGCAGAGGCTACTGTCAATTTTAAGGCCTTAATTTTCATAGGGGACTGTCTACAATCTAATCCACGTAATAACGGAAAATTTCATCGAAATCGGATAAGATATGTAGAAGTTATGGCTGTGGCAAGAATTTCACGTTTGCGCTTGCGCAGTGGCTACTATCAATCCGGCTGTGAAGATTTTCGTAGGGGACCATCTACAACCTGATTCGCATAATTCCTGAAAATTTCATCGAAATCGGACAATAACTTAGTACAGTTATGCCCGTTACAAGGATTTCATGACAGACACAGAGACACGGAATCAAAATTGTTCAGGAAGGTAAAACGTAAAACTTGAGGGGAAATTTTGATTTTGGAGACCTTTTTTTTCAACCTTGAAAAGTTAAAACAAAGCTTCCGCTACCTTGGTAGACTCGGAAGCAAAATTCTATCAAGGAGACAAGAAATTTTACGGTCTTTCCAACGGTTTAATCAGGTTTGAATTTGCATGAAAATTCGGGGAGTTGTAACCGTTTGACTGAAATGAGGTCGAAAAGACAAAAAATCTTAAAAGTGAAATAACTCGAAAACCAAGCTTCTGAAATCATGGGTTAATGAGCAAATTTTCAATGAAATCGTAATACTAGCTGAAAGAGAGAAGATTCATCCTTGTGGGTCTGGCACATAGCAGGAATCGTTGAAATTATTCAATAAACTCTTTGGTTAAAAATGTAAAAAAAAGCTCAAAAAATAATCTTTTTGTCACTCGTATCTCGGAGTGCATTATTCAAGTATTTTGTTGTTTGTTTTCCGATTTTCGTTCTTGAAGTTGTTAAGAATCCTCGAACATTTTTGGGTACAACAAATATACGCAGGTTTTCGTTATTTTTATAAAATTTTCATGTCCACAAGAAACCTCAAAAACACGTTTATTGACAAACACGTGATTTGAACCCCATAGGATCAACTGTGGACAAAAATGGCTGTAAACAGCGACCCAAAGTATAATTACTTGTTAAATATTATGTAACTTCATGTAAATCTTCAAATATTTTAATTTTGTTATGCCGATTTTCTACTTTCATCGATCTGAACCTTTCTCCGTAAAGTGGAGCGATTAGGCGACACGCAAAGCTTGAAAGCTCGACAGAATTGCCTACCCTACCCCTTAAAATCTGTTTTGATGTGATTCATTGCTTTCTGTCGAGGTCTTTTCATTATTGAATCACCCGTTAGGGTTGTATAGATCCCTGCTGATCACAAAAATATAGCATTAGCAAACTGAATTAAACTTTTTCGCAATTTGATTTAAACTTTTTGCAAACTGAATTAAACCTTTCCCAATTACAAGTGAACCTTTCATAAAGTTGATCCTCTGCATCAAACATGATCAGAGGACATAAGAGTGAGTGGAGTCCCCAAAACAATACCTTATCTGCGGACGGTCAATAACTTCCCTGTGAATAGTCAATTACTCCTCTGTAATTCACTTTCATTACCTTCACTGTGTAGAGTCACCCTTCTCTTCCCGTCAACATTGCATCCCAAAATTGTAACTTCTGGAACCACAACTGCGGAAGTTTTCCGTGAATTTCCGAAAAAGCTGGAACTGAAGTTACAAAATTCCATAGACGGCGTTCTGCTAATTATGGACAACGCGAGAATTCTCCGTTCTACTATAGTCAATCAGTTTTTCGCAGAATCAGATATGGGGTAAAGTTTTTGGCAACTTACTCGCCCATGCTCAATCCCGTAGAAAAAGCGTTCTCAAAAATCAAAAACGAAGCAAGGAAGATTCTGGCTCAACGAGGTGAGCATAATTTGTCGGATGTCATTGCAAGGAGCGTGTCTACTGTAAGTGCTTGTACTGCGTGTACTACTGTAAGACTGTTCAAACTACGTTATGGACATGTATCTCGTACTTCCTGCTGCAGCTACAGGCCAACCCCTCCACTAACCTTCCCCTTTCTTGAAAACGCTGCAAATTATTACACAATGGTTTATTATTTTCTATATCTATCTATACCACTCGTCTACAAAATTACCATTCATCCAATATAAAAATCAAAAAAAAAATTATAATAATAAAAACAAAAATTTTAAAAATTGAAAAAAAATATAAAAAATCAAAAAAAAAATCCAAATCACCAACCATCGATCGCATTTCGGTCAGCTCTAATTTGAACGGAGATTAGGCCTCTTTTGCGATTCACACTCGTGTTTTGATTTATATATATATATTTCAATTTAAACCCTTAAATTTTCGTAGGGAGCGAACGGTTTGTCCTACAGAGCTCCGCGTGGTCTCAAAAAATTCTAAAAATTCTATAGAATCCTAAATTGAAGGAAAAACAATACCTTTATATCAAAGTGACCTACATCAACCAAAAGCTTCGGGGCACAACTAGACCCCAAATAGAGCCTACATACCAAATTTCATCAAATTCGGTCAATGCTAAGTGGCAAAAGTGCCGCGTACGGCGTACGGCGGACGGACGGCCAAATTTTGGTTTATTATTTTCAATAATAAACCTTTGGAATCGACCATGAAAAAAAAAATTTTAACACCCCCTCAAAATTTGATGGTTTACGTTTCAAGGTACGTAGAATCCAAAAATCGAATAAAAATTTGGCCGTCCGTCCACCGTACGCCGTACGCTGTCCGCCGTACGCGGCACTTTTGCCACTTAGCATTGACCGATTTTGATGAAATTTGGTATGTAGGCTCTATTTGGGGTCTAGTTGTGCCCCGAAGATTTTGGTTGATGTAGGTCACTTCTAAGGGTTCCAAAATCAATTTTGAAATTTTCAAAACGCCTTAACTCAAAAAATTTTGATATAAAGGTATTTTTTTCCTTCAATTTAAGATTCTATAGAATTTTTTGAGACCACCCGGAGCACTGTAGGACAAACCGTTCGCTCACTACGAGAATTTAAAGTTCGGACGTACGATAAATCAGAAACAAAAGTGTGAATCGCAAAAGAGGCCTAATCTCCGTTCAAATTAAAGCTGACCGAAATGCGATCGATATTTTTCTTCGTGTTGGATGGTTGGTGGCTTTGCAGACGAGTGATCTATATAGAAAAATAAAAAATAATAAACCATTGTGTAATAATTTGCAGCGTTTTTATTCGATTTTTGGATTCTACGTACCTTGAAACGTAAACCATCAAATTTTGAGGGGGTGGTAAAATTTTTTTTTTCTTGGTCGATTCCAAAGGTTCATTATTGAAAATAATAAACCAAAATCAGACTATTCATGAGATAGTTTACTTTAGAACATATATACCTATGTATAGATAGTTGATAACGTGTTTATTACTCGTATTATCATTTGGTTTATTGAAAATTTAATAAATTGTTTGTTTATTGCGAAAAGTTTAATTCAGTTCGCGAAAGGGTTAATTCTAATGGCGAAAGGTTTAATTCAATTTGCGAAAAGTTTAAATCAAATTGCAAAAAGTTTAATTCAGTTTACGAAAGGATTAATTCAGTTTGTTAAAGGGTTAATTCAGTTTGCTAATGCTATATCATAATCAACTTGTGTCGAAAGTGATTCTTCAAGGTTCAAGTTTTTCAGTTACATTTTGAGGAAAGAAGGAATAAATTACGCCTGGAAAACATCACTTGCACTTTCATCATTTATTGAATGCATTTCAGCACGAATGGGATCCATCGCAGCTCTCAGCTCCCACTTTTTAGAAAGTTATGATAATTCGAAATTACCAAGCAGGAGTATCATACCAAGGTAAACGTGAAGAGAAAAATGTCATCTAATTTACTTTCCTGTTCGTTCATTTTTTATGAAATTTGGGAAAACCGGCTCCATTTGGGATCTAGTTGTAATTTTGGTCAGCTAAGTCACTGCTGAGGGATGAAAAGTGGGAAAAAACACTTCCAAGACGCCCTAGATCGAAAATGTTTGATATACAGGTGTTGTACAGGATCCCAGGAGCTCAGATCCCACTTTTGGAATCCCTGCATCACCACAATTTCGAGATCCAGGATCCCAACCAGAGTAGGAAGTGTCTGAAGTTCCTCATGGACCTCTGCTACTATCATCCAGTACCCGCAAGGTTCCACAAGAATTTGATGGCTTTGTTCTTTGAGAAAAGAAGAGTGATATGAGATGCAGATCTTATCATGAAGTAATCATATTATAATATACCTAAGTATTAGGTAATCCTTATGAATGAATTTGTGTGTACCTGAAAGTATTATGCCCAAATGTATCTCGAAACCTTTTTCTCGAAGTAATTCTTTCGCAATTTATTGACCTCTTGGCACGAAAAAGGTATTGCTTCGACTCGTATCACTTAGCCGTGCTGATTCGAAGCTTCAGGTTCTTGGACACGGCCAAGTTGCACTCACTTTCCCGCCGGTTGATGTCTCCGCTCGGCCATCACGTACGATTCTCCCCTTACACGTTTCTGCTTCTTGCCGAGCTCGCCAACACTTCCTGTTCTCACTTAAAAAAGTCGGCCAACTAGGGTGTAACCCCTTTTTCTAATAGGGAACCCTCGGAAGGGAGCACGTTAGGAAGTTAAAGATAATTCCTAACCAAGTCTTGTGATATTATTTACTTTAGCTGAATGCGGATCTTACTTACCGTAGCTGTCTGTGTGTCTTCTCGGGAGTAGTACTGCCACCACCTACTGAAGTAGTAGGACTTAGTCAGGAGACTAAGTTAGAAAGTTGTGATTTAAATAAAAGAATTTACTAGCAAATGAAGTTAGTACGTTCCTGTTATGTTTGCAAGAATAAAAGGAATTTAATAGCATGAATTTACTTTACTGTGTTGTGTACCTGGTCAGTGGGAGTAGTCAAAGAAAAGGTAAAAGTACTTCCGTACGTGAAATGTATTTACGAAAAGTATCAATCAACAAAAATAGAATATCTGTAGGTATTATTCCTACCTAGTTAGTCGACTTTTAGGAACTTAGTCTTACTAGAGAAGGTAACGTGGTGTTCACTGAAGGTGGACACCAAAGGTGGTCACTGAAGGTGGACACCACGAGGTAATTTCGTCAATCACAAAATACAAGGAAATATCAATTTATGGACAATGAAAATAATGCTTAAAATTACGGGGGAATTTAGGAAAGGGCCATTCTCAGTCTCTATCTATTTTCAGGTATTCTAAGCGCCTGCTTCGCAATCTTTGAAAGAAAAATCACTATCCCTATTATATACAGAAAGAAAAGTCACTCCTACCAGTTGTAATAGTCCGTGGAGGGTAGGTGCTGTCGTCGTCTTGCAGTCTTGAGTATTGAAGAAGTCGGAGGCGGTCAGAGTCGTTGGATCCAGGAGGTGGACAGTCGGTGATCCCAAGGGTGAACAGGCAAGTATCGGGGGGGCCCCAGTCTCGGCAGGCTTGTACTCTCATACACTTGAGAGTCACTCAAGGAATGAGGTAGGGGAGCGACGTCAGGGAGGTGCCTCGATTCTGGAGGGGGTCGAGTGGCGAGGGCGCGCATGCGCGCGGAGTGGGGGCGCTGCTGGTGGCGCGACTGGTGGCGGTGGAGGCAACTCCTCGGCTGCTGGTGCGGTCATCGGCGGCGACCCTGCGGACCTTGCTCGTGGGCGTTTAGTGGAGGAAGATGGGGTAGTCCTAACCGTGATTCGGAGGGGCGGAACTCTCCGGTCACACTCCCCCCCCCTTTGAAAGCCGATGTCCTCAGCGGCGCATCTTTCGTCTGTGGGTTGGGTGGTTGCGGCTTCCAGGGCTTGGAGGTGCTTGGCTCGGCAACCTCTACACGCAGCGTTGTCAGGGTTCTGACGATGGCGAGGGTCCTTACAGGTTATGGGTCGTCCATCAATGGCAGCTTTCTTGGCCCTTCGCAGGAAGGCTCGACAGGCCTCACACCAAAGGCGCGAGTTGTGGTCCCTGGTCCTTCCGCAGGCAATGCAGCGTCGCTCGGCCACTGGTCTATCCTCCTCCTCAGACTGAGAATCGTACACGGTTCCTTCGGCTTGGGGCAGCTCACTCCTGGACGTGGTGGGCGCAGTGGCGACAAGCTCTTCACGAGGCATTGACGAGACACTGGCGGGTAAGCTTTCACGCGACGTCGAGGGGGCACTGGCAGCTAGATGTTCATGAGACGTGGTTGGGGCGCTGGCAGCTAGGTTTTCGTGAGACGTTGCTGGAGCGCTGGCATCCTGTTCGGCATCATGTAGTTGCCAACTGACATGTTGTCGCAGCTCGATCAAGATGGCTCGGGCTATTGCTCCTGAGTCGTGGATCGGTGAGTAGGCGGGAGATTGCTTCTGGACGATCAACTCAGCAATCCTGTCAGCCCACTGTTGGGGATCTTGGGTGGGCGGCAACTGCTCGTTCATGAGGGCCACCACTTCTCTAGCAATGTCCGCCGCCGTGGGTATGTTGACCTGGGGTTGCTGTAGTTGCTGGGCCACGGCTCTCGCGATCTCTGCCGCATCGACTCTGGGGTTCTCGCGGGGCTGCGTTCCTCTTATGTTCTCCTGCAGGACTCGCATAGCGCTAGCATGTCTGTGCCAGCCTTCCTCCAACTCGTTTTCGTTTGCTGCACCGTACATCATTTCTGCACCGGTTTCCAAGACGGTCCACTCCTTATCGAGATCTTTCGGTCGGGTTCTAGTTCTGGGTGGTAACGCTCTAGGGGGTGGTAACTGGGGTTCCACTGGTGGTTCTGCATCAGGGCTCCTGTCACGACTCTCCTCCTCGTCCAATCTCCTCTCCACATCCTTTATCATGGCTCGCAAGTCTTTCGACATTACTGCACCCCGTCTGTAAAACACACGCACCTTCCTATTATAGCACTGGCATTACTTTCTACACTTTCTACACTACTTTCCATTTCTACATTCTGACATTGTTAGCTACTTTCTACAGGTGTGTGCTTGTTATTTACTACTGGGTTGCCAAGTGTAACGTGTTTATGTGGTTTGGATGACTCGACTGGAACTGGGCCTAAGATGGTGAAGGGCCTAAATATAGCGAACCTCAACGACTTGACCAACTTTTCGACAGACACGGTGCTATTTTAAAATGGAACAGGGGAAATGTCGGCCCACGATCGTTCGCGGCGCGCGTTCGCGAAACATCAGGGTCGGCATGGAACGAGACAAACAACTGGTAAGTATGAATTACACATAAAATATCATGAATAAGTTTTTTTTTTTTTTTTTTTTTTTTTAAATTGTTACTATTTACATTTGAAATTTTACTTTCTTATTTAACTTTTCTTTTGTTTCAGGTTTCGGGTGCTTCGAGGGTCGTCCAGAGTGCAGTTGCTGGTAATCCTTTTTGGGAAGCCGGCGCAGCTGGCGATGTGGCAACCACAGCAGTCTTCTGGATTCTTCTTCAGGCAGCACTTCATCAGGAGGACTCTCTTTCACTGGGTCTTCAGGTTCTGGTGATTCTTTGGATTGTTGAACTTCAACAAACCGGGCTACAGGATACGTGTCTTCATCGTCAGGGATGAGATCGTCAATCTCCATGTTGCAGGGTACGGGTTCCGGTCGCTGGTCGGCCATGGGTGGTAACAGGTGGGGTGACGCAGGCATCGTCGGGAACTCCTCTTTCAAATGCGGGTTTGAGACGTCCCAGGTGTACTACCTGGCAGCGGTCCGTGGGATCTGCTACCTCGTATGTCACTTCTGAGAGACGTTTCACAATCCTCATGGGTCCAACCCAAGGGCTCCAGAATTTGGACGATACTCCGGGAGGCGGCACCATCTGGCGCAGGTATACCCTGTCGTTCACGCTGAAGTAACGAGGCGTTCGACGTGCATTTGCGATTCGGGATCGCTTCATCCAGGCTTTCCGTATGGCTTTTGCTGCTGCTTTCTGGGCTCTCTTAACGTGTACAAACGTTCTGTCGTGACTAGACGGAGAGTCCAGATCCAAGGCGGCGGCAACAGGCAGGCGGATTTCCCTTCCCAAGTGCAACATATTGGGAGAATATCCTGTGCTTCCATGTGGGGCACTGCGATAGACGGCCAAGGCCATCGGCAGTACTTCTTGCCACAAGTTGGTCTTGGGTGACAGCTTGGCAATGATGTCGGCCAAGGTTCTGTGAAAGCGCTCACATATTCCGTTGCTTTGGGGGTGGTACGCGGTTGTCTGTACCTTCTTAATCCCCAAGCGGCGCATAGTTCTTGAGTTACTGCGGCTGTGAAAGCAGTCCCACGATCCGAAATCAGTTTCTCCGGAACTCCATGCGTGGGGAAATACTGCTTCGTCAGGACGTTGACCACCACCTGGGCTGTTGTGTTTGGCACGACATAAGCCTCGGCGTATTTGCTGAAGTGGTCGACGACCGTAAGCAAGTATTTCACACCGTTGGTCGTCGCAAGAGGTCCAACGTGGTCTATCCCCACTATCTCTCCAGGATGCGATGGAAGTTCTGGCTGTTGGATCGGCGGGTCCAGCCGATTCGGTGTCTTTCGTCGTTGGCCAGACGGCGCAGGAATCTGACGTAGTCTCTGACGTACGACGTCAATTTTGGCCAGACTCCGTATTTCCTGACAGTCGCGTCTGTTGTGTCTATGCGGGATGTCCTGCCCATGGACTGTCGTGGCAGACCTGCAGAATTTGATGGCGAAGGGAGCCGGGAATCAAGGGGACCAATAATTCTCCGGTATCTACGACCTTGGAGGCCATCCAAACTCCATTCTCCAAACGAGCAGACCATCTTGCTGGTTCTTCTGACTTCCAGAATCCAGGGGTCGACTTGCTGCGAGGAGATGAGCATTTCTCTCGTCAGCTGAAAGGTGTTTATGCTCGCAATGATGACTCTGCTCAGGGCGTCAACGTTCTTCAGCTGGCTTCCGGGTCGGTAAACAGGATCGAAATCGTATATTCCGACAAACGGAGGAATCCAGCGGCTGATCCGGTGCGTTGGATCTCGCAGATTCATTGCGGCTGTCAAGGCGCGATGGTCGGTCTCCAACCGGAAACGTCGACCTAATAAATATGGCTGAAAATGGGAGACCGCCCACACTACCGCCAGGAGCTCCCGTTCAGTCGTCGAGTATCGCGACTCTGCGGAATTTAACTTACGACTCGCGTAGGCAATGGGGTGGATCTCGCCATTGTGTTCTTGGCTGAGCACAGCTCCTAGGCTATGCCTGATGCGTCGGTTGAGAGTATGAACGGCAGTTCAAAATCTGGGTAAGCGAGGACGGGCTGGTATGGAGGATCGTCCTTCAGCTGGTCGAAGGCCTTCTGATGTTCGTCTGTCCATACAAAGGGCTCGTCCTTACGCAGGAGCTGGGTTAGCGGAGCAGTGATCTCTGAGAACCTGCTTACAAACCGCCTATAAAAGCCAGCGAGACCTAGAAAGGCTCGTACCTGCGTGGCGTCCGTGGGCACTGGGTACTTCTGAACACAGTCGATCTTTGACGGTTCCATCTGCAGACCGTCTTCAGACACAATGTGTCCCAAGTAGTTAACCTGCGTGCTCAAAAATGTGCACTTCGCAAGGTTAAGCTTCAGCGCGGCGTGGTTCAATCTTTCCAGGACTTGTCTTAAACCGCACCATGTGGGTTTCCACATCTGGCCCGAAAACAACGATATCATCGAGGTATACGAGGACAAGATGATCCCACAAGTCCCTCCAGGACGCAGTTCATCAGTCGTTGGAAAGTTGCTGGCGCATTTTTGAGTCCAAAGGCCATCTTGCGGTATTGGAACGTCCGGCCCAGCGTCGTGAAAGACGTCTTCTCGCGGTACCTCTGGTGAATTGCTATCTGGTGATAACCTGCC
Organism: Apolygus lucorum; assembly: GCA_009739505.2. Lineage (NCBI taxonomy): Eukaryota > Metazoa > Arthropoda > Insecta > Hemiptera > Miridae > Apolygus > Apolygus lucorum. The sequence continues at coordinate 4,943,765 of CM019174.2, read as the reverse complement.
GTGAGATCAAGAGTCGTGAAGAAGCGGCTACCTCCGAGAGACTCGAGTGTCTCTGTCAGGTTCGGCAAAGGGTAGGCATTGCTCTTCGTTGCGTGGTTTGAGTGCCCGGAAATCAAGTACAGAACCCTATACTTTTGGCTCTGTCCGGGGTGGCGTCTTTTTTCTTCACCAATACTACCGGCGCTCCCCAGGGGCTGGTGGAATGTTCGATCACCTCTGCTTCCAGCATCTGGTTGAGCTGCTCCTTCAACGATGGTTCGTAGAGCGTGAGGCACGGTTCTGTACGGCTTCTTGTAAATGGGTGGATGAGAACCTGTTTCGATGCGATGCACCACTTGCATTGAGCATCCCTGAGCATCAGGCCGCTGAAACAAGTTCTTTGTATTCACTGAGAATACGGGGTTGACGTAGTTGACATCCTCTGTTGGTAGGTGGCTGGAGCTGTTGGTTCAGCACCGAAAGCAGATCGGGGACGGATCATCCAGGTCCTCAATCGGGAACTCTTCTGACGAT